>CAUYQG010176538.1:0-16512 GCA_963574415.1 Tarsius wallacei
AAAAAAAAAAAAAAGCAGGAGGTATCACACTCCCAGACTTTAGACTTTATTATAAAGCTACAATAATCAAAACAGCCTGGTATTGGTACAAGAACAGGCATACTGACTAATGGAACAGGATAGAGATTCAGGAAGCAAAACCTCAATTTCTCAACCAATTCATCTTCAACAAAACCTCCACCAACAACTACTGGGGAGAGGAGAACCTATTCAGTAAATAGTGCTGGGAAAACTGACTGACCACATGCAGAAGATGAAAACAAGACCCCTACCTATCACCATACACAAAAATCAACTCTAAATGGATCAAAGACCTAAACATAAAACGTCTAATTAAAAGAACCTTAGAAAATGCAGGAGACACCATTATGGAAATTGGAACTGGCAACCAATTCCTGATCAAAACCCCAAGTGCCCATGCCATAAGAGATAAGATAGACAAGTGGGACATCAAACTGACAAGCTTCTGCAAAGCCAAAGAAACCATTAAGAGAGCAGGGAGACAGCCCACAGACTAGGAAAAAATATTTGCCAACTCTATGTCTGACAAAGGCCTAACATCTAGGATCTCCAAGGAACTCAAAGGTGCCAAAAAGAAAAAAACAAAAGCCTCATTACAGAGTGGACAAAACATATGAATAAATATGTCTCAAAAGAAGACATACGAGCAGCCAACAGATACATGAAAAAATGCTCAACCTCACTAGTCATCAAAGAAATGCAAATTAATGCCACACTGAGACACCACCTAACTCCACAATGAGATACCACCTAACTCCAATCAGGCAATCATCAATAACTCAAAAAAAAAAAAGCAAACAGATGTTGGAGAGGATGCGGCAAAAAGGGAACACTTCTACACTGTTGGTGGGAGTGTAAACTAGTACATCCTCTGTGGAAAACAGTGGTGATTCCTAAAAGATCTAAAAATCAACCTCCCATACAACCCTGCAGTCCCCCTACTGGAATAAGCCCAGAGGTATTCAAATCACTCTGCGAAAAAGATACCTGCACATGCATGTTTATTGCAGCATTATTTACAGTAGCAAAAACATGGAACCAACTGTGCTGCCTATCAAAAGAAGACTGGATAAAAAAATGTGGTACATTTACACAATGGAATATTATGCAGCCATAAAGGACAAAATTATGAGCTTGGCAACAACTTGGATGGACTTAGAGGCTATAATACTGAGTGATCTATCACAGAAACAAAGAACCAAGTATCACATGTTCTCACTCATAAGTGGACCTTGAACAACTATCATAATACTATAAGAAAGGGATTGGTAGTAGCAGGAAACTGCCAGGGAGGAGGGGCACACCTCATCAACAAGGGTACCTGCATAATGAACATTTGTATACCTAACCCTGAATTATGCCCCACATATTTAAAATTTTTAAAAAGTGCACATAAATATAAGGGATTATTACTACTAGACAAAGAGCACAAGGGCAAGATTTGGTCATTGGGAGAATGTGGCATGTCATTATAGATGGGGAGACAAACACTGTGATGGGAATGTGGAATGGAAGGATTGTGACAAGTAACACAGACCCCTCTGCTAGCCTGGAATTCACTTGAGACTACCATTTCCAGGCATAGAAAGAAGAAAATGGAATTTAGTTACTTGAGGAGGAATTGGGTAGTTTGGAGGTTACCAAGACAAGATTCAGGCATCACATTAAAAAATTAAATTAAATTAAATGGTTGGTACCGTCTTCCTGGCAATGGAGTATATGAGAAGAGATTTTTGGAACACAAATTATTAGCACTGAAAGCAAAGTCACAACTAGAAAAGCAGCCATGAGTCATTCCTAAGACCTCAATTCCCCTTGGTGAGGTCAAGGGAAGTTGAGTCTACGAATAGGAATATAATTCAGGCTGTAAAGATTAGAGGGATGCAAAAGCTAAAGGGGTTTTGATACAAGTGGTGGATAAACCAAACTAATGAGACAATAGTCAGTCAGTCATGAAATGGCATTCAAGAGAGAAATCTGCGGGCAGCAAAAGATCCTAGATCTAGCCAGAGGTTTAAAACACACATGGCTTCAGCTGCCAGGTAGAAGAGGAAATGTATAAAGCAGCCAGGTGTAAGACAATGGGGAAATGCCAGTAATGCCAGTATTGTTTAGAATTTAGAATGCAATTGCTGAAATGCAGTCAAATTTAGATTTTTTAAAACCTACTGACAAGCAAAACTGATCTCTGAGCTGAATTAATTTCCAGGTGATCAGGTTCTTACCACCACTTAGGCCATGAATGGCCTGGGGAAGAGAGCATAGATATAAACATGTAACATGATGTATTCAGCAATATTAAAAGTTATTTTTTTAACGTCAGATAGATGTATTCAATTAGCAACTAGTATAACCCAGAGAGTTGAGATATATTCAATTAGCAACTAGTATAACCCAGTAATCTTATGAGGCCCTCCTATATATATTTAATGTGCATGGAAACGAGGAAGAACCAGGATACTTGAATCAAAGCACTTTGATAATCCTACCCTCCAGAAAGCATCCCAAAATTCTGAGTTAAGATCAATAATAATAATAATAATAATAATGGCATTATCAGTAATAGCAAGCAAATAATATAATTAAGTAAAATGTTATTAAATGATGTAGGGATAACAATTATACCTAAATATATTATAACTTTTTAAAATATAGGTATACTCTCTTGAGAACCTAATTGTGTCTTAGGCATTAAAGAACTTAAACAATTTCAACTGAAAATATTTGACATAAAACACAAAAATTTCACTTCTCCATACTGATATTCAAGATCTTGCATAAGAAGAGCTTGGAAATAGTTACAATGACTTTTAAATATCAGCACTCACGTTACATTTAGAGATTTGCTCTACCTCTTGAAAAACAATGGGTGTAGAGTGCCCTCTAGAGTCTTATGTGTATTTTTATGCCAAATTAGGGGGAAAATCTCATTTCTGACTGCACTCATTGAAATTTTTAAATGTGGCAAATTTAACTACTGTTACTACACAAACATATGTCTCTACAAAATCCAGTACAATCTTTTCTCCTCAAGAGAAACATCTTTGAACATTACTTATCTATAGAACAACAAAAAATAACCTAAAGATTTTAATTTTAAATGTGTCAATTTGTAGTCTATTCTTATTCTATAACCTACACATACAAACTTATTGGAAATAATTCTAATACCAGTATAACTATTTCATCTTTTATGTGCACTTTTTAAATCTTATGCATTCATTTCAGTCTGTAAGTTCCCAAAAGGAGAAACGATATTTGTTAGTTTAATATTTGAGGTTTCTACCTAAAATGTATACAATGAACTAGGGTAACTAACTAGTAAATACTTTTACAAATAGATATATCAACATTTACCAATTAAAATAAAGGCATAGCTAGAAATGTCTTTGCCCTGTTTAAGACATGGAGACCAACCCAAGGCTGTGATGACAGGCATATAGGAACATGTAAAGTCTCAAGCTGCAAACTTGGCATCAGAAACTAAAACTCAAGGTCCAAGAACATGAGCAGCTCCTTTCTGCAGTTTCACAAGTGATAGGCTCTGCTGTCATCTTCAGCTCCCCTCTAGCTATCAAGAAATTCAACTTTCTTAGCTCTAAAATGGGATAATAATAACAGCTGAGCTTATTACATATTCAAATTTGATCATGTAGAAACTTATAGAAGAATTTTATAGACTACAAATAGCTATGCATATAAGGAATTATTTCCATTTTCCATATAAAATTGAGAATTTGGCTAAGTGAGGCCATCCTTGACTATACAAATGTTAAGCATTCTGGTATTACTGCTGGCTGCTCTTTAAGGTTCTTTGCCAATGTTCTCTCCTTCCACGTTACCCGTTCTGGAATATAAATGTTTTAAATATTCTTTAGGATTTTTCCCCTTGACCTGTCCCCTAATTTCACTGTCAAAATTATCCCTATGGAATCTCTTTTTTTTTTCTCCAGGTCTTCAAATACCTTCTGTAGTCTGGAAACACATTTATCTCTCCAGATCTATTCTTAAGATCTAGATCCATATTCCAACTACCTATTTTGCATCTCCTTCACCCACAGCGTCAGAGGAACCCTGGGGCTAAAATCAAAGACATACAACACAGGTTTGAGAAAAGATGATGTCAGTGCAAAATGAGTCAAATCATACAGGGCACTGTTCTCCCCAGCCACAGCAGGATATAACAAAGAATGTGAGTTGGGTCACTAGAGATAACGTGATGCAGTTCATCCCTGATACCACTCAGACCCACTTGTGCCCCACATTAAATACAATTCATCACCTAGTGTCCAAGATGGTGGCCTCCTCAAAAACCTTAATACACAAGGGTTGGGGCACAAGCTACAGATGCTGCAACTGATACCCAGACCATAATTCATAGTCATCATTTCACCTCACTACTACCCTTTATATAGTCCCCTCTTCCTTTTGTCTACCAGGTTGCTCAGTCCCTCCTTCATTTATCCCAGGTTGCTTGCCTGGTGGGGTGACCATCATCAACCTGAGAGTCTGAGCTCTTAGTTACTTTTTTCTTATCAAGCTATAACCTCTGTAATTACTGGCTCATTACTATCACCAGACATGAATACATGAGTGCATCTCCTGAGTTCCACTGTGTAGTAGCAATTCCAGTCTTCACGGTCATCAGGCTCATTGCCCCTGTGATATAGTAACTCCTTTCTTTGGCTGCTGATCTGCTGGCATGAGGAACTCATAATAGTTCAGGAGCCATTATTGATTCTTTTGACATAGTCACAGCTTCGGGTGCAGTGGACAGTTACCATATTACTGAGTGCAAGTATTCCCCTAACATAACAGAGCTAATTTGTTAAGAAGAGAGAATGCAAATCCCACAGGTGGCTCTCGGAGGATGATGGGGAGAAGGACCAATTCTGTTTCCATGTCTTCGTTCCTGGATCTGTGTATTTTAGCCATGAGGGATACCTCACTCATATATTATTAGGGATTTGAGGCAATTCTGAATGGCATTGGCCTAGCCACTTCATAATTTTAATCATCCAGTTGTTTCCACACGATGTGGTATATAGTATGACCAGAAGACCTCTTGATCATGTACTTACATACACACATTTTTCTCTATGAAATGAGTTTTTGATGGGAGAATATGTTACATGATTGCTTTTATAAATCACGCATTCTGTAAGTGCTTCAATGGTGGTGTTGCAGAAGCACTGTAAGCAGGGAAGAAAACCTTAGAAAAGATATTAACTCAAGTAAGGAGAACTCACTGTCATCTTCAAGATGGGAGGGGTTGATATAAGCAACTTGCCACCAAGTTCGTATCCTTGAGGGATGAGAATATATCATTGATCAGATAGGCCCAGCATTCAATAAGAACAGTGACTAGATCAGCTAGGGTGAGTAGGACTTCATACTGTTGAGCTCAGACCCAGTTTTCATCTCTACCACTATTTCTATTCTCTTTATGATCCCATTGCACCCTCACTGAGGTGACTCAAGACAGAGCTAACCTCCACCAGAAGGCTCATTCCTTCTACCTGATTTTACAGTCTATCTTCTGTGTTGGATGCATTCCAGCTGACAATAACAAGAGATAGGAAAAGTCACATACTCTGGTAGGTCTAGCCTATGCCTCTTCCTCAGACCTTCTTGTCCCCAATTTTCTAATCTTGCCCGTTCCAGTCCTCTGACCAAGCCAACCTGTTTACCACCATCCTGAAGGTCTATCCTTACCTCAGCCTACTTCTCCTTCATACAAAGTGAAAGATCATGTCCAATGTTCACACTTCTGCTCACGGAGAATTTCCCCCCTCACAACTGTCCTTTAGGGCCATCCCCTGAGTAGGGCTATAGTGAGGTAGCAGTTCATATTTAGTACTATGGATAAAGCCAACCAATCTGTAAAGCAGTCCCATAGGTGTGAGGTGACAGAGGTATATTAGTTCAGCAGAGGTAGGTGACAGAATCTAAGTCACCTGTTGGTATAATCTAGTGTATCTTCCTGACCTGCTTGAACTTGATCCCAAATATACCACTTTTATTTTATAATGAAATGTCATTGTGCTCATCCAAACTTTACAACTGAGCAATCTGACAACTCCCAGGTTGTAGTGGGCAGGTGATAAGCAGGTTGTCATTCTCTTCTAGTGTCTGGAGTATACTAGAAACTGCTGTTGGCAAGTATTTCTCTCCTCTGAAAGACATAGTCTTTCTCCAAAACCGTAGAGGTCTGTGCTGCAACTTTTCAACTTGGACTTTGAGATATTCCATATGGAATTTTTATCCACTACATGCACAATTCAAACTACAACCTGGGCTTGCAGCAAATCCCTGCTTGCTATAGGCCCCGCTAGACACTGGCTCCCATCAGTCACCCCATAATTGGGTCAAGACAGTATTTTTAAGTGAAATGTATGCTGTCATATAAAATCAAAAGAATCATACTAAGCACTGTTATAATTTCTTAGTTGTAGAGGGTGCCAGGTGCAATAATCTGTCCTTTACCATAAAGAGAGTATCCTGGAATGTTCAAGATCATTGAAACCCTAAAAGATTTAACAATAAGTCAGCCCCCTGAGACTTGACATGGTTTTTCTCCCACCTTCTGACAAAAATGTGTATTACTGGGGCAACTAGGATATTTTCTTCTTCCTGCACATCAGATCCAGTTTGCACAATGGCATCAATGTAGTTTTCTGTAAAATGTCAAGATAAAGTCCCTTCGGAATACATTTTTATGGAGAACAGTAGTGTTAATGTACTACTGTCCATCTAACACAAAAGTAAGTTGATTTGAAACTCTTGATTGATGGAGATTAAAAACCATGCATATATTAGATCAATACCAAGTACCACAGCCTACACTGATTTATTCTAGTAGAGAGAAAATATCTGACAAATATATGTTTAGTAGCCCACCACCATCTGCTAAAACACATAGGGTTGTGTGGATCAAACAGGTGAATTGAAAGGAAATGTGCTAGAAACAACTCTGCACCCTTTAAGTGAGAGTGGCACTAACCTCTTCGACTTCTCCCAGGTTGTAGTTACACATTTTTTTCTTGGTGTGGGAAGTTAGGCTCATCACAAGACATATTCAGGCCAGGATTTTATTTAGCACCTTCCATTCCAAAATGTCACTCTAACCAGGGCTCCAAATATTTTTGGTCCTCTATTTTAAGTGCTAACTCAGTTCATTTATTCAAAACCCCTCAAAAGGTCTTTACCCGATGGATAATCTGACACATGGCTTTAAGTCCTTTTGAGGAAGCGTTGGAGAAATATGTATGTCATATACTTAAAGTAGCCTTTTGGGGTCCTTCCTCAAGTGAATACAGCTTTCTCTTAAGTCAGTGGACTCTGTAAACTAACCCAGATTTCTCTAATAACCAGCTCAGTCTGGAATCTATTTTTTATTGTCAATTGTCCCAGCTGACATCAGTCTTCTGTTCATAACTAATTTTTTTTCCATTTACTGAAGTTAACACCCTACACCCTGGTTGGCTTTCTATGTCTCTCTCGCCAGAAGCACCATGATATATGAACCCTTGCCACAGATCAGTGGGTCAAGGCCTGCTGGTTATCTCTGGCCTTATTACCCATTAATTATGTCTAAGGTGCCACCATTGGGCCTCAGAAGTTCTGGAATCCTACCATGCACATTTTCTCTAGGCAACCACAGATGGCAATCTCCAACTGTCAATCAAAGCCTACAGAAGACAGCCACTACAGAGTTTCTCAAAGATGCCAGCGCCTGCCTCAAAGTGCATTCCTTATTGCATGAGTGAATAAAGTGCCATCGGGGCTTTCCCAGGAACAGAGGCTAGGATGAGTTTTCCATTTTCACGTGATAAATTCATTCTAGCATGCCCTCCTTCCTGAGCTTCTAACTCCATTTCTGAATATTCTGTCCAAAAATTTCTGGCTTCTCCACCCATCCCAGCAAGTCATTATAATTTACTCCATTAGAATGTAAAATCTATAGTTGTGAGAATGTAAACCCAAGTCAGCTGTTGTGGGAAGAACAGTAATGAGATAATATGTGTCTTGCATAGTAACTAGCATATAAGTAGCTTCTCAGTGAAGCAAAAAATTTTCTTTCTGCCTTTCCTCCTGTCTTAATTTCCTAGGGCTATCACAACAAAGTACCACAAACTGGGTGGCTTAAGACAACAGAAATTTATTCTCTCACATTTCTGAAGGCTAGAATTGAAAGTCAAGGTGTCTGTACAGTTGGTTTCTTCAGGAGTCCTAAAGGAGAATCTGTCCTATGCTTCTCTCCTAGATTCTGATGATCACTGACAATCCTTGGCATTCCTTTGCATGCAACTATATCACTCCAACCTGCCTCTGCCATCACATGGCATCTTTCTGTGTTTGTCTGTGTCTTCAAATGGCCTTCTAAAAAGGACACCAATCATTAGATTTAGAGCCTACTCCAATCTGTATAACCTCATCTTAGTTTGATTATATCTGCAAAGATGCTGTTTCCAAATAAGGTTGTATTCACAGGTTCCGGAGGTTTAGACTTCAGCATATCTTGTTGTGGGGTGCAATTCAACCACAACACCTCCAGATTCTATGATGCTGTATTTTCCATACCAGTGGTTTCCCGAACTTTTTGGCATCAGAGACTGGTTTCATGGAAGACAATTTTTCCATGAACCAGGGTCGGGGATGGTTTCGGGATGATTTAACCGCATAACATTTGTTGTGTACTTTATTTCTATTATTATTACATTGTAATATATAATAAAATAATTATACAACTCACCGTTTTAAAAAAAAAAGAGGAGTGGATGGAAGTGGTAAATAAAATAATAGCCAGACTACACACAGACTAAAATAAATGTCGAATTCTGACTTAAAGTCTGCCACCAGATGAAGCTGTACAATTGAAGTACATCAATTCACTTGCCACTCATGGATAGGGTCTTGATATGAGTCTGCAAGCAACTGATTTATTATGGTCTCTGTGCAGTCAAACGTCACTGCTAATGTCAATCTGAATCTGCATCCACTCTCTAGCACCAGCAACAATGCCTCAGCTCCACCTCGGATCATCAGGCATTAAATTCTCATAAGGAGTAAACCTAGATCCCTTGCATGCACAATTCACAATAGGGTTCATGCTCCTATGAGAATCTAATGTCACTGCTGATCTGACAGGAGACAGAGTTCAGGAAGTAATGTAAGCCCTGGAGAGTGGCTGTAAATACAGATGAAGCTTTGCTTGCTTGCCTATCACTCACCTCCTGGTGTGCAGGTCACAGACTGGTACTGTTCCATGGCCTAGAAGTTGGGAACTCTTGTTCCATACTACAACTGAGAAACTAACCCAAGTAAAGATAATTGAAGGAGTGGTACTTTATTAATAAGCTTAGCAAGAACATGGTAGAAGCAGCTCAATGAGTGATGAATATTTGTCATTTTGTGCTGAATATAGCAAGCATGTATACAAATAGTACACATCATTTTACTCATTCAATATTGTGTCAAATCAAGGGCAAAATTCTTTTGGAAATGATTCTTTTCCAGATGACTGGAAGTTTCTTTCATATGTAGACAAATGCATTTTACTCCCATTTTCCACTCATTCTTAAATTGTTATACTTTTGAACACTAACATATACCTTTGAACACTGGCAAGTCTTTTTTTTTTTTTTTCCATTTTGAACAAAGATTAAACTTAGGCAAGTTCTCACTGCAAGTCACCAAACTACTGACAGGTACTGGAACACTGGATCAGAAGAAAATCTCACTTCTTACTACACATTCTCCTAACCTATTTGAACTGGTCATGTGTCTATATCACTCTATTCAATAATTTAATTTTAAAAGTCACCTGATATCTACTCATTTATTCCATCCCTTATAATCTATAAAAACTACTTAACAAAAGTCACTTGTATAGCAGAATGTCCTCATAAATCTCTAGACCTCAAGAATATTTCCATTTTGGATATCTTTGTTATTCTTTTGTTAGAAAATTTGCCTCCAGTCAATGAAATGTGGTTAAGGACTAGCGTAAGTGTGAAGGGTTGTGAAACCCTTGAATAAATCTGTTAACTAGCCTGTTTTCCATTTGTTCCCTCTTATAAATTAGAAGATATACAGCCTCATAAAAATATAAAGAGAACACAAAGTAGACATGAAATATATGCCAAATTATAAATGATAGGGCATAATAGAAAATAAAACCAATTTGAAACGAATTGCACATAAATCTACAGAAAAAGGGTGAATTTGTCCTTTGCAACTGGTTCAGAGTTGCACAAAATAAGACTAAAGCCCTCCAGTCCTATGAAGTTCTATCTCTTATTTTATGCAAATATGAGGTATATTTACAAGTTCTTTACTCATATGGTAATGAAGCAGCTGTATGAAGTCAAAAGTCCTGGGTTGAGCTTCCAGGGGATATAACTTGGGGAATCACCAACCTAGGCCTCCTTTTCCTCACCTCTAATGTTGCTGGCAAACATTATTCCATACATATGTAGTGTGATGCCTTGGCAACTGCAAAACGCAACTAAAATAGATGAAAAAGAGCACATCTCCCAAAGGTAAAATGAAATACCATGTGTTAGGGTATGGACGAACTGGGCGAGGGTGGAGAGGCGCAGGACAGGGAGGCGCACAGCACTGCTGGGCTGGCAAGCCGGAGGTGCACGCCGGGAACCCAGAAATCCAAGTAAATTGCAAAGAATTGCGACACACAGAGGTGAGAAAAGAAAAGATTTATTTAAGAAAAGTTCACCCCCCACAGATAGGGAGTGGGCCTACACTCTAGGTGAGTGTGGTGTCGTAGCCACACAGAGTATTGGCTTAAATCCTTCTCCTGGAGATGTTGCACGTGACTGCTGTGACTTCCTTATCAACTACCTGTGGATGGAGAACCTGTGACACAGAGACCCATTAATGTCCACCCACATTATCATAGCCCCCAGAGAAGGGCGTGACAAGGATTCTCATTCTCCTGTACCTTCCCAAACGACAGTCCTTAGACCTAATGGAGGGTGTACCTCCCCTTATCTCCTAGGCATTCCCAGTGAGTAGCTTCGGGGGATCCTTGGCTTCCCTGTAGATAGTGCCCAATTACTGGAAGATCGAATCCCCACCTGCTCCCACTCTGAGCGGTCATAACTTTTGTAATTACAAGTTTCATGACTTTTACAGTCCTTGCCCAATGCATGATGTCTTAGGCCTTGTAAATTCCCTTTACTCTAGGCAAGTTTGACTGACACTATGAAATACCCGGCACCGGGAAGTCTGTTCCTAAAAAGACAAAGTTGGTATAGTTAATTATATCTAAAGTGTGCATTTCTCCAAAAGCATAGCTTCTACTTTCTCATCATTGTGTCAGGGTTTAAGAACAAGAAAAACGGCTTCCCACTTTCGTTCTGTCCTTTCACCATGAAAATGTTTTTTCTGTCACTTTGGGATTCTCTAATGCTCTCATCATTTTTCAAACACTGTAATATATTGAACTGGGAAAGAATAAAATTATAACAGGAACTATTGCTGACTAACCACAAGACAACAGCAAAACTTTACCATAAATTACCAAATATATTGTGAGCGTTGTGTGTGTGTGCCCATGTGGCTTTGAATATAGCTGAAACAGTAGCTTAAAACTGGTGAAACACAGAAGCTCTTGGATTAAAATTCATAAATTATCCAACTACTGAGGGGCACAAAAAAAGATAGCCCCAGGCTTCCCTAAAAAATGAGGCTGAAATCAAACTATCAGCTTAAGGTGTACAGCAGTATAAGGAATATGCAAAAACTTGAAAAAGAAAAAGAGTCATTGGTACCTTAATTATATGATGCCGGGAAACAAGAAAAAAAAATGCTTCTCTGAGGGAGTAGAAGAAGGAAGGTGACACTCTACCCAATACAGTAACTGTGATGGTCAGAATTCCAAAATGACTCCTATTTACCCTCATCCTTGTGTAATCCTCTCCCTGTATGTGTGGGCAAAGTCTGTGAATATGATAAGACTTCACTTCGGTATTGATAAATTATATAGCATAAGATATTTTGCAGATGTAATCAAGATCTTGAATCAGTTGACTTTGAGTAAATCAGAAGGAAGCCCACCTTCCTTCTGACCTAATCAGATGAGTTCTGTGATAAACAAGAACCAAGGGTTCTGACCTAATCAGGTGAGTCCTTCAAAGCAAGACTGTTCTTTGATTGGCTCAGGAGAAAGCAGACAAATACTGTCGCCATGTGGCAAACACCCTCAGAGAGGAGTAGCCTTTAATTCCTTAGAGTAATGCCCAGCCAACAGCGATAGCAAGAATATAATAAGGTTGTCAGTCCTGGAGCAGTAAGGAATTGAACAGAGAATCCAACTAACCTGTGCCCAGACTCGTGCCCCATGGAAATTCTAAGATAATAAATTAGAAATGTGATAAACTGTTCACTTTGTGATAATTTGTTACGTAGCAATAAAATCTAACACAGTAGAAGAACTGCAGAAGCTGACTTCCCTCTCTGAACTCCTATTGGTTATGAAGAAGGCAAGCACAAAACCACAGCTTCTGAATGACATATTAAACATTTGAGTGTTTATGCCAAGTGGGTTGGCATTCACAGATGTTTAAAAACAGCAATTTTGTCATAAATCAATTTTCCTCAGTCGCAGAGTTATTCCTTCCTGTTTATTACAGAGATTGAAAAGATTCTTAATATTCAAATTCACACCTCCTCTGGATAATTTAAGATGTTACACCAGATTACAAGCTTTAATCACTTTGCATTTAGGCGTATGATTTTCTAAGATTTTTATGGCTGACTGAAATGCTCTTACCTAATATCTGTCCATATACTAGAAAAAAATGAAATTTAGGTCAATAATTATTTAATGAGTACTTGTTATGTGACTAGCAGATATTAGGTTAGGTGCTGGGATCAAAGACAAATTCCCAATTATCAAGTACAAGAAAAGATCATGGTTAATGGTGAATTGTTAGAAACATTGCCATTAAAATCATATATAAAGATACTCCCCTTTCAGTACACTATTAGATGTGGTACTAGAGGTTGTCCTGACAATGAAGAAAGATAAAAAGATGGAAGTGTTGGAAATGAGGAAAACAAAACTGACATTATTATCAGACAATATGACAGCCTACTATAGACAAATTATTACAATTAATATGATATAACATACCAAAGGTATTTGTATGCACTAGCAATAAGCATCTGGAGCATATAATTTTAATACTCTTTGTAATGATAGCAACAAAAACATCAGGTACCTCAAAATAAATCTAGTGAAGGATACGTGAGATCTTATAAAACTTTACATCACATTAAAGGAGACCAAATAACATAAAGATATACATTCTGCCCAAATTAATCTATAAAATGAATATAGCTTCAGCCAAAAATCTAAAGAAAACTTTACGAATTTGACAACAGATTCTAAAATTTATATGAAAAATCAAAGGCCCACTAATAGCCAAAACCATTTTGAAAAAATATGATAGGAGAGAGGGGGCTTATCCTATCTGATATAAAGACTTATTTTATAGCTTTATGTGTGATGTGGTCTCAGAAAAAAAAAAAATATATATATATATATGTATATATATATATATATATATATAGAACAGAACAAAGAACCAAGAAACAGATGT
Source organism: Tarsius wallacei (assembly GCA_963574415.1). Classification (NCBI taxonomy): domain Eukaryota; kingdom Metazoa; phylum Chordata; class Mammalia; order Primates; family Tarsiidae; genus Tarsius; species Tarsius wallacei. The sequence goes on from CAUYQG010176538.1 coordinate 13,650, forward strand.
GCATTGGGAAACTTTGTATTTCACAGTGAGGAAAAGTTGAAGTAGCTAAAAGATTGGAATAACTAGTTATCTGTGTGAAAAAACATATCCCATGATAACTGAAGTTCTACAAATTAAAAGGAAAATTTTAAACCTTTTTAGAAGAAGCTATACAAGATCTTAAGAGAAATTTTTTTAAAACATCTTAAATAAGATTCTCCTAAAATAAGATAAGCCATAAAGGGAATAATTCTTTAATATTTAAAACTTTTGAACACTAATGATGCCCATTCCAGAAAATGAAAAGACCAAGCACTGGGAAAATTTATCTGTAACTCTTTTAAGAGGAAAAAAATTAGTATTCCAAATATATAAAGGTAGACTAGAAAAATAAAAACAGCCCAATAGAATAATGGTCATAATTTTGAAAAACAGTTCTTGACTTCACCAGTAATAAGAGAAACACTAATGAAAACCACAATGAGATTCTTTACACATTCATCAGATAACTATAAATTTAAATTAAATCAGACAAAGATAATAGTAAACTAATGTGCTGTTTGGTGCAAGTACTTAGGAGAACAATTGGGTAAAGTCTGATAAAGTTGAAGATGCACAGATCCTATGACTTAGCAATTTTACTTCTAGAGAAATGTTTGTAAATATGTCCCAGAAGTCCCTTACAAACATTACTTGCAAAAGTAAGAAAATTTGGATACAACCTAAATATCCATCAATGATAGAATAAATATGCAAATTATGATATATTTATTTCAGAAAATCACATGGCTATGAAATGAGTTACACAGAACTACATGTATTAAGATGGAAAAAAATCTCACAGTGACAGAAGGACAGCTAAAGACCAACAACATTTATTGAAAGTTTAAAACAACACTATACTGTTTAGAGATGAATACAAAGTAGTTAAAATATAAAGTCATGCATTTGACACGAAAAGATAAACACAAATACAGAATAATAGCTCTCAGTTTGAAGAGGAAGGAGGGAGGAAATGTGACTGAGTTTAGCATTTATGAGAAAGCCACTGCCCATCCAAATAGCCCAGTGTCTTATAGAAAGAAATATCTCTATCTTAAAATTAGTTCTAATTAATTTATGCACTTGGATCAATGGAACCTCTGGATCATATTAGAGACTTCATAATATCAAGAAAGTCGTATCCAGAGTGAATTTCTGCTTTGGTATTAGTCTAATGAGTTACATAAATCAAATAATAGCATCTCTTTTTCATTCTTGGGCTTAAAGCAATGCATATTTTAGGTCCACAAATCTTACAATAATGGTCTGTGGCACCATGATTTTTCTCAAAATAAGTAAACTCAAAAAACAAACTATATAGGGGCGGAGCTTAAGATGGCGGCAGACAGGTAAGGCTGTAAAAATCTCCATGGAGGTAAGTGACAATAAAGACTCTCCGTGTGAGTAGGCAGGTGCTGGTGGGAGCATGAAAGTCCCTCTGAGGGGATACTCGGCTGCATGCACCCGGGTCCCCCCTCTGAGAGTGATTGCAAGCCCCCACCACCCTGAAATTGGAGCGTAGCTTCCAAGATCGCAGCAGAAACATCTGCTGTCTGCAGGAACACGCCTGAGAAAAGCCTGCTGAATCCAGCTGATCCCCAGTACCTGGCACCCGGGGCACACCATCACCTGGCATACCAGACCGCTGGAGCGCAGGATTTGATTATTGGAGAGAGAGCATCAGGGGAATCCAGAGAGAGGAATACATGCATGGTGAGGTGACGCCCACCGCAGCCATTTTCCAGGCAGAGATTTGCATTGCTCTGCCCAGCTCCAACTTTTTGCCTAAGCAGCAGGACAAACTATTGCCCCAGCACTCCCCTACCATTGAAGTAGGAGAGAGACCTAAAAAGGCACTGGAAGGGGCTATGGAGGGAGCCCAGAGATCCAATTTCTGTGAATGGCAGATCAACTACTCAGGGCTGGATCATAGTCCAGAGGAAATATCCTGAGAGCACAAACCTCAGAGGGACCTGACAGTGCTGAGTTCCAGGCACCGCACCCACTACCCTGATCCAGCTGTGGGACAAAGGGCGTGGCCAGATAAGGATGAGGAAGAACTCCAAAGAGATTAGTGGTGAGTCAGGGACTGACCCAAACCCTCTCCTCCCCAGCAATCCTCTGAACGTCAGACCCACACAGCTGGGCCACTGAGAGAGACAAACCCAGATGGAGCCTGGATATCAGTCACAATAGGAGAACCCCATTCCAGGATAGGCCTGGCTGGGGCAACCTCGTGAGAGTACATACCTGGGGAAGAGACTATTCTGTACATCCCCAACAGAGATCTCCCTGACCATACAAGAGAGTGGGAGGAGAGGATTGCAGCCCCACCCACCTCCACTGCCCTTCCTCCTTCCCTGCTTCATTCCCTGAAGTGAGAGTGAAAGAGATGGCTCTGCCAGAGATCTGATTAGAGGAACAATTACAGAGCCTGCCACAAGAGGACAGGTTTTTCGTCTTTGTTTTTGTTTTTCTCTGTTTTTTTTTTTTAATTTTTCAATTTTTTAATTTAAAAAATTTTGTTTGTTCATCTATTTTTAAAATATTTTTCCTTTGTGCATGAATGTGTATGTGAGGTTTTGACCTGCAGCCCCTCCTAAAATTTATTTTTTTCTCTTTTTTTTCTCCATTTCTTTCTGCTTTTATTTGTCATTCTCTGTTTATGTGTGTATGTGAATGATTGAGTGTTCATCTTTTGATTTTGTTGTTGTTTTTTGCTCTTTTGTCCTTCTGGGGGTTTTTTAATGTTCATTTTTTATAATTTAAGGGGTGTGTCAATATATGTGTGAGGGTTTCACCTGAATCCCTCACTTTTTTTCTTTTTTCCTATCCTCCCCCC
>CAUYQG010176539.1:0-31115 GCA_963574415.1 Tarsius wallacei
CGCCTGTAGTTCCAGCTACTTGGAAGGCTGAGGCGGAAGGATCGCTGGAGCCCAGCAGGTCGAGGCTGCGGTGGCCGGGAGCGGCCACTGCACTCCAGTCTGGGCGACAGAGTGAGACTCCAACTCAAAAAAAAAAAAAATTAATTTGGTAAGATCCCACTTACCAAAATACTTGATAAAGTTTATTCCTTGTCAATATTGGTTGTTTTTTTTTTTTTTTTTTAACTTTAACACTTAATTTAAATCAACCTAGGAAGAATGAGCAATTAACTGAGCACAAATGACCATGTTCAATTCTGGATTATGTCCTGTCTGAGAGAGTCTCAAAATAAACAAGAGGCATGGGCCTTATTTTCTACAGTTTTTCTGGAAAAAATGATACATTGCCCCCAGAAAAGGTATAACTTACTAAGGCAAGATACTGTAACTTAATTACCACATGACAAATCCAGGGGAAATATATAACTTTGGAATATTAATTATATAAAATGAAATAAGAATTTTCACAGCAGAGAAAATTTGGGGGGATAAAATAATTTAACTTTTAATTGAGAAGTTTAATATTGCTCCTCAAATGACGTATATTAGCTAATATCCTGGACAAAAAATGAAATCTATAATTAGCCATGAGGAAACTAACTCAATAAAATACTGCATTGTTGTGAGAAATTGAGTTCAACTTCAGTGAATTTTGGGGAGAGAGTCTTTTAGTGTGTTTGTCCATTTCATGATGGGTGATTCAGGTGCCACACCTCCCATACTACACTGAGTGTTCAGCAGTTTTTAACCAAAAACAGCATGACCTCCGTGTCCCACATTCCCTATTCACCCTATTTCACCTGAGCCACTTTTTTTGTTTCCCTAAATGAAAAAAGTCCTCAAAGGGAAATGTTTTGCCGATGTGGAAGAGGTGAAACAAAAAATGGCAGAAGCACCAAAAGGCATCAACATTGAAGAGTTCAAAAACTGTTTTGAGCAGTGGAAAAAGCATCTCGATAGGTGTATTGCATCAAGGAGTATACTGAAGATGATTGAAGTTTAAATAATTAAGAATGAAGTCACTATTTTTTATATGTTAATTCCCGTTTCTTGGGAGTCTTACCTCGTAAATATGTCTGGATTTTTTCCACGTGGATCCCAGCTTTCGTTTAGCCCATTTTCCCTAGTCATACAAAGCACATACACTTCCTTCACTCTTTTTGTCTGGTGCTTTCTGAGGTATTTTGGAGCTATTTGGGTAGGACCTGCAGCCATGTGGGTGGTTGTTTCCCTGGTGCTCAGGATCAGCCCTCTCTCTTTGGAGAGGCATGTGACCCTCCCATTGACTTGAAACTTTATCCACCTGTTTCTCCTTACCCCCCACTTTCCTTTGTTGTTGAAGAACTAGGAAGTTCTTCAACAACAAAGTTTCTCCTATTAATGCCACCTTCTGGTGTTATCAATGGAAGATACCAGTAGAGAAAAATCCTCAACAATAATTGGCCCACAGTTTATTTTTGTTTGCCTTTGAAATAATCTGTGTACTTTTAAACGCAGATTAAAATGATCAATTCCAGTTTGGATACAATATTAGCACTGCCATAGCATAATGCTCTTACTGAAGAGGGTTGAAAGAAAATTACTGAGGCGTTTCTAGTATCCAGGTGAAAGCACCTGCAGAACTGAACATTTGTTTGAAAATAACTGTAAAATGTGTAATTCGTTTGCAGATAATGAAAGATTAGTGATTTTCTCTTTGAGCTTCCAGAACTATAATCAACACCTCACTTGTGTTAAAAAATAAAGCCAACCATATCACACAAGCACACACCTTAAATATTTTATTATTAAAAGGCTTATTTCAAATCAGTGTGATATCTCACTGGTTGAATCCTGGACCAAGTCTCAAGAGACTAGGGTTTACTTCTTGGACTTCACATTTAATAATCATGGAAACTTTGTCAAATCTATGAATTTCTCTGAGCCTCAGTTTCTTTGTCTCTACTAAGGATGCAATAGCAATTGCCCTGCCAGTCTCCTAGGATAGGTTTTAGGAACAAATGAAAAGTATTTGAAGAAACATATAAAATAAGTATATTGGCTGGGCTCAGTGGCTCAGCCTGTAATCCCAGCACTTTGAGAGGCCGAGGTGAGTGGATTGCCTGACCCCATGGTTTGAGACCAGCCCGGGCAACTTGGCAAGACCTCATCTCTATAATAAATTAAAAAAAAAAAAAACCCTGGCGTGGTAGCACGCGCCTGTAGTTCCGGCTACTCGGAAGACTGAAGTGGAAGGATCGCCAGAACCCAGCAGGTTGATGCTGGGATGGCAATGAGTATGCCACTGCACTCCAGCCTGTGTGACAGAGTGAGACTCCAAATAAAAAAAAAAAGTATATTATATTAAGAATTATAAGTTAGATGAGAGAATTGGAGCATTTTCTGTATGAATGAGATCACCTCTCTTTCCTTTGGTTTCTTTCTTGACCCTCTGAAGAGACTAACATTTATTGAGTATCTTTTCTGGCAATCACAAAGCTAAACACTTTCTCAGGCATTTTATTTCATTCTTATGTTATTACCATTTGACAATGAAAAACCCAAGGATAAGAGAGGTTGACTAGCAACCAAAGTTACACAGTAAGTTTTAGAATGGGAATTAAAATCTAATCTTACACTCATGATTTTTCTATGACACCATACTTTTGGTTGAAATTCTCCTATCCTTTATCTCCTGAACAACCTCCATCCCTTTAAGACATCCAAATTTGAGGGTCCACTATTCATAGTCCCTGGAAAAGGGAGAGGCTGGTCTGAAGACTATTATCAAGCTAGGATGACAATAGGTCCCAATTTGCCCAGGACAGTCTCTGTGTAGGCTGGTTGTCCTGATATAATTCTCAATAACACCTTCACCACCACCCTTCACTCTAAAACATGTTGTGCTTTGTACCTGTGATGCTAACAGTTGCTTCATACCATGAAGATTAACCAGAATCATAAGAATTAGATATATATTTCTCAATCGTCATCACTGCACACCAAAATCATAGATTTGTAAATGTGCTAAAGATTTTTTTAAGTTTGTGTAGTTCAGCTAAAAGAGAATATACATGCCTGGAGAGAGTAAAGGCCCGGTAAGTAATTAGACTAAGACAGGAAAGGAAAGAGAAATAGAAGAGGCATGGACGTGTAAGTGAAGAATTGTGAGGCGGCGTGTGTCAACATAGAGAAAATAACCCACTGGCTCATAATAAGACATGGTAAAAAGCAGATTGTAAAAGCAAGATGTCTCCTCTAGCATTTGCTATTGTTTCTTCCAAGGAGACAAGTAGAGTGGATAAGAATGCATTTTTCATTTCCCAAAGAGACACTTTAGCAAGGTTGATTATTTTAGCCCTTGTGTTTTCCTGTGAGTGTGTGTTTGCCGATGGCCCACTCCTTGGAAAGAATATCAACCTCAAAGTAGTACCCAGTTCTGCTTTTCATTGACCTCATGAGTTTAAAATGACAGCAGAGATCTGTTACCTTTTACTCTAGACACTGCCAACCTTAACATTTTCTTCTAGTTTTGTTGAATTATCTAAATTTTTATGGTTTGCTATTTAAAATCAAAGTTATATGAATACATGTTGAAGATGTAATGCATTCACTGCTGGTGAAAGTGTAAATTAGTATAATCACTATATAAAATTGAAAGTATCTGCTATCATGGAACACATATTTACCCTTTAATTCAGTGGATATCTTCTTACATATAAACCCAACAGAAATGTGTTTCTATCTGCACCAAGAGATGGATTCAAAAATGATCATAGTAGCAATATGCATAGCAGTCGAAAACAGGAAACAATCTGCATCCCATCCTATTAGAATGAATAAATGAATAAATAAATTGAGGTCAGGATCAGTGGCTCAGCCTGTAATCCCAGCGCTTTGGGAGGCCGAGGCAAGTGGATTTCCTGAGCCCGCGGGTTCGAGACCAGACCGGGCAACTTGGTGAGAACTTGTCTCTACAATAAATCAAAAATTAGCCGGGCATGGTAGTGTGCGCCTGTAGTTTCGGCTACTTGGAAGGCTGAGGCAGAAGGCTTGCCGGATCCCAGCAGGTCAACGCTGGGGTGGGGACGTCAGTGTGCCACTGCACTCCAGCCTGGGCAACGGAGTGAGATTCCAACTCAAAAAAAATAAATGAATAAAAATAAAAATAAATTAAGGTTTGATCATACAATGAAACACCATACAACAATGGAAAGAGATAAAATGAAGATGAAAGGCCAGGTGCAGTGGCTCAAGCCTGTACTCCCAGCATTTTGGGAGGCTAAGGTAAGAGAATTGCCTGAGCTCAGGGGTTTGAGACCAGTCTGGGCAACTTGGTGAGACCTCATCTCTACAATAAATCAAAAAATTAGCTGGGCATGGTAGCGCGCGCCTGTAGTTCTGGCTACTTGGAAGGCTGAGGCGGAAGGATCACCTGAGCCCAGCAGGTGGAGGCTATGGTGGCTGTAAGCATGTCACTGCTCTCTAGCCTGGGCAACAGAGTAAGACTCTGACTCAAAAAAAAAAAAAAGATGATAGATAGATAATAGATATAGATAGGCAATGATGATGATAGATAGAGAGAGAGAGAGATTGATTGATTGAGCCTAACATAAAATAACAAATAATTTTCTTACAGTGATATTTGGATTGCTTCATGAAGTAATTCTCCATTACTAAAATATTCTAGCAGAGCCTGAATAGCCACTTATGATGATTCATAATCCATAGGTGGATCATCGGTCTAGGGTCTCTAAGTTCTTCCCAACTCTGAGATATTATGAATGAACAAGACTCTGATTAGAAAAAATATCATTTTGGAAAAGGAAGAAAACAAGAAAACAAGTAAGAGAAAAGAAGGAAGAGGAAGAAATGGAAAACACTTCTGTCACACAAATGTTTTCCCTGACAGGAAAAAACAAACTATCAAGAAAACACTGAAGAAATTTTAGGGGAGAACAAGATTTGTGGCAGGAGTATGGACTTCTGAAGTGGGTCTTAATATCCTAAAACTTCTCCCTATACCTAAAAGAAACTTCCTGGATTTTATTATTTTCCTAAATAAATCTTCCTAAATTTTTTCCCCAAATACCAGTCCAACTCTGGTAATCAGCATCCTGTAGTTATAAATAATTTAAGCCTATCAGTCATTCATTTCCCACCTCTCATTTCTTCTATATGCCATTCTTTTTCATGAAACCAACATGCAGTACATACATGGTGAAGTTAGAAAGGCTTTTCTAAAATGATAAAATAATAACTCTATTTTTTGCCCCAAACATTTAGCTATTTGTGCTCCACTCCTTCAGAAAATACTTTGCTTTCATAGTAAAAGTCTTCAGAAGCAAGTAATTTGATCAGCCTGCCCTTTACAGCCACATTCTGCAAATTCTACTATTTCCAAATAAAGTAGTGTGCAGTTTTTCAGGACCACAGTGTTTTACTATCTAAGTTTATTTCTAGTGACTTGTTTATCCAAGAGTTTCCAATGACCAGGATTACTTTAAAAAGGAAAAAGCATCTTTTAGAGTAAAATGTGCAATGCATATAGACTGATAAGTGACAAGAAGAATTTTACATTCATTCATTATTATTAAAGGAGAAAAAGTCCTCTCTATTTGACAAATAATTGTGATCACTTCCCAAAAGTGAAGTGGTAGCATAAAGACAGGTGTTATAGAAAACAGTGAATGTTTTTTTTCTTCCTCTTTTCCTATTTGGATACCCCTGATTTTCTTAGTGCATGTTTTAATAAGAAGTTTGTTGTTTCCTTTGAAGTTAGTGTGATGAGAATGTTCTAAATGCTTCAAAGGATTCTGCTCTCCCTCCTTTTTTGTGAGAAAAATGCAAACAGCTACTAAAATTGCTTTTGAAATAAGACACTTACCCATTTATTAATTGTTTAACTACAGAAGAATTACCTCATTCAAACACTCAAGAATGTCAACATTCTTGTTTGTAATGTATTTAATAGAGTAACTTCATTATCTACCTTTAGATCCAATCCTCAGGCTGTTCTAAACAAGAAATTAAAAACTTAATAAGCAATTGGCAGACAGTGAGGCCCTCACTGGGCTCCAGTGGTCCAGAAAGAGTGGCTACAGACATTTAAATTGCCTAATTTATCGTACGCCTTTGTGTATTGTAGAAATCTGCCTTACAGTTTTGTGTAACCATGGAACAGAAATAGATCAACTTTTTTTTTAGTAAACTCTCTGGAAAAAAAATCTTCCCAGATATTTATTGATAGGAAAATATAATCTAAAAATTCTTCTGCCTGGTCCCTTGGCAGAGTCCCAGTCTTCCATCTGCTCTGTGTAGTTGGATTCCCTTTGGTCTTTACTCATCAATGATTCTCTCCAGCACTAAAGGTCACCTGATAGACACGAAAACAGTCGTTTACAAGGCATTCTGTACTTTCGTTTTTATTTTTCTTTTAAAAATATGCAATGAGGCTAAAACTTGTCTTTTAAAAAATCTTCTCATTCCTTTTTTTCTTTTGGCTAATGTAGATTGGCTATGTTATTTTTTTTTTTAAGTTAGCATTAACTCTGAATAAAATAGCATAGTTTTTGTAAAAAGAAAAATGATTAGGGAACGCAAAGGCTTCAAACTGAAGTATAATAATTTTTGTCCAAAATTGAATACCAAGTTCAGAAAACAACCTCTAGATCTGTTGTGTTAGCAACTAGTGATCTTTCTGTACACATTTCAGTTATTATTTGGAAAACATTTAACTCTGCAGCTTTGTTCCACTTGAAGAATATAGAGAAGGTTGTGCTTATTAAGAATTTAACTTGAAAGTTAGTGTTCACCAAAAGTTAATTAATTCATGCTCCGGAAAGATAAAATTTCTAAGTCCTATCGAGATATCTTATTTATATATACAGTATTTCAGAAATCAATGGGTAACTCAAAAGATTAAACAGGAACATCCTTTACTTATGGAAAACAGGATAAAATAAATCTAAAATGAATCGTCATACATTGTTTTGAATGAGAATGGAATAACCTATTCTATCAGCTCCTACCATAAATATATACTTCTCAAAAGTGTACCCTCTTCCTCATTTATTTTTTAATAGCCAAGCATTCCAAAATAAAAGTTAATTCTGGAAATTATTGTATATGAATAGAGGTTTTTGGCCAGAGAAGGTGCTATTTGAAACAGCTAGAAGATCAAGCTGGCACCAATTACAAACAATCTACTGTGTCTTAATATTAAACTAAAAATCCCCTGGTTCACTGATGCAAGGCTTATTTTACACAAAGTGTAGACAAAAAGACAAATGACAAGAAAAAAAATGAAATTATTATTAAATATCATGCAGCCATCTAGCTCCATTCTACAAAGCTGATTATTGAACAACTTTAATAGCAGACATTTAAAATCCATTTCTTTAAACTTTTTTGTTTCAAAGTGTGGGGGCTGTCCTCTGTTTTGTCAGTGGGGGGCCAGTTTAGTTGGAGGGTGAGGTTGGGGAGTAAGAGGTAGAAAGATATATTAGTGACAGGGCATTGTGCAAGGAATACTTCATGCAAAGCCCACTATGTCACAGAGAGAGTGGCTCACGCAGAAAGCAGCCGGTCTTCCTGAATTTCTCAAGCTTTGTACTTGTTGATAATAAGCTTGCCTGGGCAGGGTTGTCTACAGGGCCTGGTAAGCAACTGCCTGGTTGTTCCATGGACTTCCCAGTTAAGGTCATCCAAAATTTGCAAAAGCAATTCAGTTCCTGAAGATTGTCAAAAATTGCTGAATTTTATAGCCCTAAGATGAAATCTTATGGATCAAGAAGTCCCAAATCTATGTCTTTTTCAGCTATAATCATTTCAACAGTCCTAGCCTTTGTGAGGAAAGCACAGGGGGCCAAGCAAGGTAGACAGGGCTTGGTAGTTGATTCTTTTCAGTCACTTGATGGAGTATACCTATCCCTTAATTAATACCAGCATTGTATTAAACATTTGCAATTAATCTGTGATAATGAATTCTTCAAATAGAGGACAAATATCCTTAACTTAATTTCAAAAGCCCTGGAGTTTCTGATACATTAGTAACCCAGTCCTGAGATTTATCTTAAACATGGGTTTGTAAATGAAGACCTAAGAGTTTAATTTTACTCATTCACAAAACATTGCTTCAGGGTGCCTTGTGCAGTGGTTCTCAGTTTGGGGAAGGAGGGGAAAGTCTATTTTGGCCCCTTGGGGACATTTGGAAACATTTGGAAACATTTTGGATGTCATGACTGGAGAGTGTTATTGGCATCTAGTGGGTAGTTGCTAAACATCCTACAATGTGGTGGACAGCCTCTCACAACAAAGAATGATCTGGTCCCAAATGCAAACAGTGTCAAGGTTGAGAAACCCTAGTCTAATCCAAATGTTTTAAATGTTATTAAAAGACATGGTGGGAGCTGCAGGTTACAGTGCAGACATGGCCAAGTCCGAGAACTATACCACAAACAACCAGTCCTGAAAATGGCACAGAAATGGCATCAAGAAACCCCGATCACAAAGATACAAGTCTCTTAAGAGGGTGGACCCCAAGTTCCTGAGAAACATGCACTTTGCCAAGAAGCACAAGAAGGGCCTGAAGAAGATGCAAGCCAACAACGCCAATGCCACGAGTGCATGTGCTGAGGCTATCAAGGCCCTCATAAAGCCCAAGGAGGTTAAGCCCAAGATCCCAAAGAGTCCTAGCCACAAGCTTACTCAACTTGCATGCATTGCCCATCCCAAGCTTGGGAAGTGTATTCATGCCTGTATTGCCAAGGGCCGCAGGCTCTGCCGGCCAAAGGCCAAGGTTCAAACTAAGGCCCCGGCCGCAGCTTCACCTGCAGCTCCAGCTCCTGCTCAGGCTCCCAGAGGTGCCCAGAATCCCACAAAGGCTCCAGAGTAGAGGCCCCTATCTGCCAATGTGAGGACAAAAGGACTGGTTTGACCCCCAAGCTGCTGTTTGTGTGGGGCTGGTGTCCTCCTGTGCTATTTGTACAAATAAACCTGAGGCAGGAAAACAAACAAACAAACAAAAAAACCATGGTGAGATCAAGAGGTTATTATTACTGTATTTTCATTAATAACCAATTTGCACAAAGGCGGTTTAAAAAATAGACCCTGACTGAAACTGTATGTAAGGCATTTTTTTTAAAAAATGACATACTTGTGATTTGAAAAAAAAATTTTAAAAACTTCTTAAAAGACTGTTTTGCCCATCAAAAGTGGACTGGATAAAGAAAATGTGGTACATATGCATGATGGAGTATTATGCAGCTATAAAGGACAAAATCATGGACTTCACAATAAATTGGATGGAGTTGGAGACCATCTTACCTAGTGACCTATCACAGAAAAAAGGAACTGAATACCACGTCTTCACACATAAGTGGGATCTGAACATTAATCACGAAAGCACAAGGGAGGGATCAGCAGTCACAGGACACTGCCAGGGGAGTGGGGGGGAGGGGCATGTAATAACACAAAGGATAACTGGTCCTAGACCAGGGGAAGTGAGAACCAATTGGAGGCCCAAATTTTACCTGCAAGTAGACTACTAAAGTACCTAATCCTGACTTGTATCCCACATCTCTACAATAAAATAAAGATTTAAGAAAAAACTGAAGGAAAAAAAATTAGATGTTTTTACTCACCAGAGCATTCACATATAATTTTCAACGAACCAGAAAAGTAACCTTCTTTCTTAGACACTGTGCTGAAAGAAGCAACATGGTTATAAACCACCCAACTCACAAATACTGATCTACTATATCAAGTTGTTATTCCTCCAGTATTTAAGATACCAACTAAAAATCGGCTCTCTTGTCAGAAGCTATGACACATAATAACAGTGAGAAGACAAATGCACCAATGTGAATTTTTATAAATTTTTAGAATTCTCTGGTTTAAGTAGGGCAATTAAAAGTGTTGCGGAGGGGGGCTTATTGAAGAGTACATAATTCCGCTGTCTGGAAGATACTAGAATGTGCTTAACCACTTAGCTCCCACCCACCTCCTCTCTTTTCCCTTTTCTGGTAAATCTCCCCTTAAGTTAGTAAGGACAGGATGCCGTTGCTTTGGGAATCACTCTGATCTAAGCCCCTTGAGAACAGCAGTAGCTAACATTGTCTAAGCATTTACTACTAGGAAAAGCAAAATCATTTGTACAGCTCCTCTTAGAACAGCTTATGTATCAGAATGATGAAATGGACAAGAATTTCATCAAAATAAGAACCTCATACAGACCCAACCTATGGGAGAAGAGGCTGTTCAATAAAAATTCGTAAATGTATGAACAAATGAATCCTCCTCTTTTAAACTCTACGCTGCATACCTCAACTCCAGATGGATTTCATTTAGCTCAGGTTTTAGAGACATCTTTTCATAAATACTTATCATTTTACATATAAATCTATAACCTAAGTCGTCCTATTAAGACCATGTTAATTTCACCTGCTTTATGAGTTTCCACCCTCCCCCCACCCAGCTCCACGACTGAAAAACAAGTCAATTATTTGTGAAAATTGTCTTAAATGTCCTAATAATCCCACTGGAAATGTAAACATAATCAGAGGACAAATAATTATAAGGGAAGAAACAAGCCAGAATGCCAGACTTTCAGCCACAGTGTAAACCCACTTTAGTACTGTCTTCTTTGGATGAAACTTCTTGATATCTGAGGTTTATAATTTTGAGAAAAATGTTTATAAAATGCTATGTGGCCAAAAATTGTCACCTCTTTGCCATTTCCATAAGTGTTGGAAATTTCCTCTTTGCCTTCCATATTTGATATTACAGATTCCCATAAGGCTTCATGCTTCTATTCACTCTGATGAACAGTTGTGGATACCAATTCTAGAACAGTCCCAGTTCTCATAGGGTCAAACTGCTTGGGAGCATGGAGGACGTAGAGAAATACAGAAAACGCAATCTGTAGGTTATCTAAGTCATCACTTTGGAATGAATTGAACATAAATAAAATTGGAAAGAAAAGAAGGAAGAAGAGAATGGGCAAGCAGGACCATGTACTGGAGAGGAGGGCCACCATGACCTTGAGCGTCAACCTGTAACATTGCAGGGTTACAACACTGCCATTCATACGCTGCGTAGCTGTAGTAAGCTTTTCATTTGATTATTAGAAATATTGAATTTTGGTCCCAAAACATTTTTCCCAATCATCTCCTGTTCTTTTTATTTTGTAATTTTTTTTTTTTTTTTTTTTTTGAGTTGGAGTCTCACTCTGTCGCCTAGACTGGAGTACAGTGGCCGCTCCCAGCGACCACAGCCTCCACCTGCTGGGCTCTGGCGATCCTTCCGCATCAGCCTTCCGAGTAGCTGGAATTACAGTCGCACGCTACCACGCCCGGCTGATTTTTTGTAGAGATGAGGTTTCGCCAAGTTGCCCAGGCGGGTCTTGAACCCGCGGGCTCGGGCAATGCACTCACCTCAGCCTCCCAAAGCGCGGGATTACAGGCTGAGCCACCGAGCCCGGCTTATTTTGTAATTTTTATTGTTTCAGAAATTGTCTTAGGCCTAGCATGGTGGCTCACATCCCAGCACTTTGGGAGGTTGAGGCAGGAAGATTGCTTGAGCCCAAGAGTTCAACACCAGTCTGGGCAACACAGTAAGACCCTATATCTACAAGAAATTAAAAACTTAGCCAAGCATGGTGGTCCATACCTGTAGTCCCAGCTACCTGAGGAGGCTAAGGTGGAAAGATCTCCTGAGTCCAAGAAGCTGGGACTTCGGTAAGCCATGATCATACCACTGCACTCCAGCCTGGGAGTCAGAGTGAGACCTCAATTCAAAAAATAAAAAATCTTTTTCTTCTGAAGAAATAACTCTTTAAAGCCAGTTTATATCAGAAGATTTGATACGTGCAGCAAGCCCCAAATACATGGAATTCGGCAAAACTTACTGTGTGCCTACTATGTCTTAGCTCTGAACCAGCTCACCCTCTCAAGTCTAGGACCCATTATTTTGCCTTTGGCAAATTTTCATAAAGTCTCTTTTCTCCCCAAACTTGCAGCTAAGTTCACCAGACCCTAAAACCCTTTCTGAACATGCAAACACCTCCCTTTTGAAAACCTCTGAGGAGTGTGATCAGCAGACTGATTCTTCTGCTGAACTGTGATTTAGTGCTGGCATTGTTTACAGGCTTCCTACAAGGTAATGGGAGAGGTGACTGCATCTTAGAGGTTCCTGAATCTTTCAACAGGGTCTGATTCAAAGGGGAATTAAGAGTTGTACTGTTTTTTGTTTATTTGATTTGAGTCAGGGTCTCACTCTGTTTTGCAGATGGGTGCCACCACACCTGGCTATTTTTTTGGGGGGGCAGAGATGAGGTCTCATTATATTGCCCAGGCTGATCTTGATCTCCTGAGCTTAAGCAGTCCTCCTACCTTGGCCTCAAAGACTGCTGAGATTACAGGCATGAGCCACCACACCTGGCCCCACTGCTCAGGGCCTGAAGGTGCAAACTCTAGGGGCAGAGTGCTCACCACCCCCCACCAACTCCATATCTACCCCATGTCTCACAGAGGCGTGGGCAGGGGGATAGCGAAGCACTCACTGGGTCCCCAGCAATCAGGTATATTGTGGCTCCCTACCTCTCGCAGTGCATCAGCAACAACGTTGCTTGGAAGCTCAGTGTGTGTTAGGGACCAAGTAAAGGTGTTATGTGGAATTAACATTTAATCCTCCTATGACATCTCTGAAGTAGGTGCCACAGCTCCGATTTCATAAATGAGGCAGCCCTGCTGTTGGGAACGCAAACGAGTGCCACCTCTTTGGAAAACAGTGTGGTGATTTCTAAAAGAGCTAGACATTGACCTTCCATATGACCCAGCAACCCCAACTTCTGGGAATATACCTGGAGGAACTCAAATCATTCTACAAAAAAGATACCCGCAAACGCATGTTTATTGCAGCACTATTCACAATACCAAAAACATGGAACCAACTCTGTTGCCCATCAAAACTGGATTGTGGCATATACACAATGGAATATTACACAGCCATAAAGATTAACGTATGGATTTCGCAGCAACTTGGATGGATTTAGAGTCGATCATATTCAGTGATCTATCACAGAAGCGAAGAACAGAGTACTATATGTTCTCACTCATAAGCGGACCCTGAACATTTGCCATAATACTGTACAGAAGGAATTGGCATTAGCGGTATACAGCTGGGGTGGGAGAGTGGGGGGGAACACAACAACAGGAAGGTTACTTGATCTCAAACCAGGCAAAGTGAGGACCAAAGGGAAGCCCAAACTTTACCTATAAGATGACCACTTGTATACCTAATCTTGAATTGAACCCCACATCTTTAAAATAAAAATAAATGTAAAATAAAAAAGAAGGCAGCCCAGGTCCCGAGGGGGACACAGCCCGAAGGTGAGCACCGACCTCTGCCTCCCCCCTGTAAGGCCATCATCGCCCTGGACTGCCGGCCCGCTCCCCGGCGTCACAGCCCGGGCGCCCAACAGCGTGGCCCAGGATGCCCTCTTCGTCCCGGCCGCGCGCCTCGCGGGGATGTGACTCGTGGTGACGACTCCCCGCGCTCCGGCCGCGGGGCGTGCAGGGCGGGGCGGGGCGGAGGGGCGCGCGGGGCGGGGCTCGGGGCGGCGGGGCCAGGAGCCCGAGCCGGCAGAGGGAAGCGGCCGCCGCCCGGACAGCCAGGGCTGGGCGAGGCGGGGCGCGGCGGGGCGGGCGGGGCCGGGCGCCAAGGGAAGGGGAGGCCGCGGCGGGAGCCGCAGCGCGCCAGCCTGGCTGCACCGGGCGCCGCGATGGGGCTGGAGACCGAGAAGGCGGACGTGCAGCTCTTCATGGAAGACGACGCCTACAGCCACCACAGCGGCGTCGACTACGCCGACCCCGAGAAGTTCACGGACTCAGGCCACGATCGGGATCCCCACGGGCTCAACTCGCATCTCAAGGTGAATTCGGGGGCGCGCGGGCACCTGGACGCGAGGCCGGTCCAGGCTTCCGCCACGGCGGGGGAGAGGGCAGTGCGGGTGCCCCCTCCAGCCCCGCCTCCCACCCCAAGCTTCACCCTCGCCACCTGGTCAGCTCCGCAGGGTCTGGAGCCCGCATCCTCCCTCTGTACCACCTGCCGGCAGGCCACCTACGTCGCCAGGAATTCTTAGCCAAATTCCTGTGCGCCCACCGTGACCCTAAGAGAAGGTGGGGACACCCCAGCCACGTACTTCCTTCTTGCTTTCCCCGCCGCAAGCGCTCCTGCTTTCCGGGCGGTCGGGGTGGGTGACACTTCGGGGTCCCCGCGTCTTGTCTTCGCAGCTGGGCTTCGAGGATGTGATTGCAGAGCCGGTGACGACGCACTCCTTCGACAAAGTATGGATCTGCAGCCATGCCCTCTTTGAGATCTGCAAATACGTGATGTACAAGTTCCTGACGGTGTTCCTGGCCATCCCCCTGGCCTTCGCCGCGGGAATTCTCTTTGCCACCCTCAGCTGTTTGCACATCTGGTGAGAAAGGGCACACCTGGGTGGACCCCGGCTTTCTGAAACGTAGCCGCGTTCGTTGTCACCTGCCCCCTGCCCTCCCGTCTCCCAGGCCGGTTGCAGGGGAAGAACGCGCGTCAGTGCCCAGGCAGTAGCAAGAGTGGGAAGGCCTTGAAAGGCCGAGCGCTGTCTCTAGAGTAACCGTTTGGGCTTGGAGCTTACACAGAAGAAGGAATGCCCGTTTTTCCTTGGGTGTGATTTTCCTTCGCGTGCATAAGGCTGAGCTGAGTATGGAGGTGGAGACCTGGAAGCTGTGCTCTCTGCCACAGGCTTCTCCCATGGGTCCCTGTTGGAACTTGTCCCTGTGGTGCTGGGCAGGGCTCTTGTTTCTTTCGTTACCTTTTATTCAGTCACTACCTGTGCTTGAGGTAAAACAAAAGCGGTCTCTGAGTAGAATGCAACTGACAACACAATTGGATGGTGCTGGCTGAGAGCAAGGATGGAACCAAAAAGAGATAGGAGGTGTATGCAGTTAAGGTGAGGGCCCCCCAGCACAAATGAGTGAAAGCCCAAGATTCAGGATAGTGAATGAGAAGACCTCTAAATTACTCTTTCTCTGATGAGACAAATAGGGGTGGCATCTAGTTCAAGGGAAAAGGAATATGAAACCCCATTGGACATCGATATGATGTCTTGAGTAACTTTCTCCACAATCAAAATGCATGAAACTTTAGAGAACACTTTTAAGCATTAAACATTTTTTAAAGGGAAATGTCTTATTTTACCTGGAAGTTTTGTTGTTGTTGTGTTAAAGAATATCCACTTTAATCTGAGAGGAAGAATAATTCAGATCATCCCCTGTATCACAACCATTGACAACTAGTGCTTCTGGTTAGTCCTGGTGAAATGAACCAATTGATATGATATTGCCATACCCTAATACATGGTCAGCGTTCATTGTTGGAAGTTATCAGATGATTCATCATGCCCCCTTATCATCTGATTCTTAATTTCTTTAGGTAGTTAGCTAGCTAGTTAAACAAACTAAATTTATTGAGTGCTTAGTTTGTGCTGGGCACTGGGTCCAGGATAAGTGAGACATACGATCTGCCTTCAGCTTACAGCCTGTCAAGGCAGCTGGCTCTCTATAGAGGTAGGTGCTGAGAAAACACAGAATGGAGGTGGCTTTGTAGAAGGAAAGAGGTCTAAAAAGTAGAAGAGTCACAAAAAACAATAGATTTCATTTGATCAGGAAGGGTTGTAAACAATTAAACTATGTTGAAAGTGCCAGAAAATTGCCAGAGAAATGAAAATGTTTACCTTTATACATATCAGAGTCACAAAGGATAGATGTGTGGTTATATAGTTATCTCGTGTTCTGACATTCATACGTGGATTTTTTTTTAAGAAGCCTAAGTCAGCACATAAAATTTGGGATTCCTAATTAACTAAAAACCAGTTATCTAACCTCTATGTCAGTTTTCTCACTTTCAAAAATATGAAACAGACCAGGCATGGTGGCTCACGCCTATAATCCCAGCACGTTGGGAAGCCGAGGCAGGAGGAATGTTTTAGCCCAGAAGTTCCAGACCAGCCTGGACAACATAGTGAGACCTCATCTCTATAAAAAGTAAAAAAATTAGCCAGCCATGGTGGTGCACACCTATAGTCCCACCTACTCAGGGGGCTGAGGCAGGAGGATCACTTAAGCCCAGGAAGTTATCTGTCTGTCTATCCATCCATTCATCCATCCATCCATCCATCCATCCATCTATGAAACACTGAGTGACCATGTTGCATTTTGTGAAATGCTGGCTATGAAACTATTTGGAAATACAAAGTGCTTTATTTCTAGTCAACAAAGCTAGGATTCCCCAAAGCTTTTATAAAACAATTTGAAAAAAGTTTTTCATTTACTAAATGGTGGGAAAATATAAGTAAAACTAGAATTAACCACATAATGCCTCTTTCCAGCTGGCTCTTCTGAGAACAGAAAACATTCTTATGTTGTGCTTCAACTGGTGAATCATCAACCCACCTCCTTTTTAGCCACATAAAATGTATTATTTAACTTCACCTTGTTTTTTCCAATTACATTCATGTGGGACATTAATATTTAACTGTCATGCATATGTCATCAGGCAGCTGTGATTGCAGTGGAGGAGTCATTTCAAACAAGAATGCTCAGAAGTTTGTTTGTTGCCTTGATAAAATAGGTTTATTATTAATAGATTACATTCCTGTGTCACAATAAGAACAGATCAAGGAAAGGCCTTAGAGAAGAACAAACCCATTTTGGGAAGCTTTTTTTTTTTTTAACATTTTATATATATTTTTTTAAAGCAGGGATTTGTTTATTGTTTTACCAAGAAGTTGGCAGTTGGGGGGAGGCAGGATTGACAGTAGTGGGAATCTGCCCGGGGCAGGGGGGCAGTGGGAGGGGGCACACCTCATCAACTAGGGTACCTGCATAATGAACATTTGTATACCTAACCCTGAATTGTACCCACATCTTTAAAATAAAAAAAAATTTAAAAAAAGAAGTTGGTAGTGACCAAAACCATGAAAACACGTAGTAATGGAATGTTGAACCAAGTAACAATGTCATGATAATTCTGATTTGAGACTCTTTAAACAAACAAATAATAACAGCAACAACAACAAAACCCAGGGATCTGGCGATGTGGGCAGTGTAGGTCATTACGGGCCAGTAATTTGGTTTGATTCCACACCACAGTCAGACAGAGATGGGTGCTGTTTGTCAAATAGAGGTTATTGGTCATAAGTGAATCATAACTAAAGAAACGCAACTTGTACCTCTTATTTTTGCTGCGATGCAAAGCAAATAGATGCTCAACTGATGAAAGTGCTATAGCAGCAATCATGTTTCTAGAAGACACTGTTAACACAGAAAGTTGCGATGGCAATGCAGTCTGCATGACACGATGGTTACTACAAAGCTAAATAAAAGTCTCTGTCCTAGGGCTTTATTATCCAATAGAGGTATATATAATCTTACACATATATAAAGTGTTTAGTTGGCCACTTTAAAAGCCTCAACCAAATTGTAGGTCACTCTGAATTGCTTGGAGTTTCAGAAGAGAAACTATTTGTAAAGTTGAGAGCCCGACTTAAGTTTGATATCAGAGGATTGTTGGGTTCTCTGCTCCAAAGTGAGAGAACAACTTAAAGAAAATAAAATTAAAATGAATTCTCCCACGCCCTATGAGCTGAGTCCTCAAACGTGGGTAACTGAACTTTGCTGAACTGGAAGATCCACTTTTGTCATATGCTTAATTCCCTTTTAGAACATAAATACTTAAGGAGTTATGGGGCTAAAAAATTTCTAAGTCTAGGAAGGAGAGGAAAGTGCATTATATTTTAAGTGAATTGATTTGATTAGGAAACTTTCTGATCTAAACCTCAACATTGTAGTATTTGAGGCTATTTTGTTATAGTTGTTTTCATTATATATTCTGACTTCAAAATCTGTCTATTTATTATACATTATAATGACAGCATCATATGGACATTTTAGGGGTGCATAGTAAATGTCAATCTTTTTTGCAAGTTCTGTAAGTCCTTAAAGATGTTAAATTAAAGATGTTCTCACTTTAATTTGTAGTGATGTGCCCAAGGCCATATATCAAGTGAAAAATATAATGGAATAAGAAGCCAAAAGTTAGCATCATTCAGTGTTTCTCTGAAACACTCAGTAATTGATTTTCTTATAAAAGTGCCTTATGTATTTAACACTTGTAGTAAAACACAAGATTAAAATAATCTGTGTAGACATTCAGTATGAATAATTCTGTATCCTAGAAATATATCAATCAGATAGTTGCCTAATCGTTCCTTCACTTTGGACTAAGTACAAGCAGACCTTTATTTGTCACATTTTAATAGCAAATCAAGAAAATCAACCTATTCCCCTATACCCACCAAGGTGATAAAGGTTCCATTGAGGCTACCAGCAGTGCCTAAGAATTCACAACCTCTTTTGAGCTCAAAGAGCATTACTACAACAAAGAGCTTTATTGGGAGGAGTGCATAGAAAATTAACCATCCTGGGGAATAAAAGAATATGCAGTTATTTTAAGAAAAGACATACAAAAAATAATAATTTCAGGATAAACTTGGGGTCTTTTTGTCCAAGATCTAAGATTAATTACAGGGCTTACTATATTCTATTCAGCCCTTTTCAGTGTGTGCAATTACTATGACAAATTAATAATATAAATTATCATTAATAATATGAAGCATAACGGAATGATAAATGTATTTCAACTCAAAATTTACTAAGGGTCAAGAATGTCATCACTTTAAAAAAACTTATAGTGGAAACACAGAAATACAAGTATCTGTTTATGATACCTTTTGATAAATTTGAGGATTAAGAAATTTGTCTAGGCCAGGCTCGTTGGCTCAGCCTGTAATCCCAGCACTTTGGGAGGCCAAGGCGAGTGGATTGCCTGAGCCAGCAGGTTCGAAACCAGTCCAGCAACTTGGCAAGACCTCATCTCTACAATAAATAATAAATTGGCCGGGCATGGTAGTGTGCGCCTATAGTTCTGGCTGCTTGGAAGGCTGAGGCAGAAGGATCACCTGAGTCCAGCTGGTCGACGCTAGGGTGGCCATGAGTGTGCCACTGTACTCCAGTCTGGGCGATGGGAGTGAGACTCCAACTCAAAAAAAAAAAAAAGTTTGTTTAAGTACTTTAGAAACACAAAGAGGAAGTATCCAACCAACCCATCCTGGTCCAGGGGAAGGGACGTGGAACAGGCAACAGGAAAGGCTAACAGGAAATAAAGCCTCAGGAAAATATGAAGAGTTAGACAGGTTAATGTTTAGGGATAGAGGTCAGGTAGATAAATATACAGTTTTGTATATTTTTTGTTTTAATGTTTCAGACAGCATGCCACTAGTAGAAAGAATATTAATATTTATCATCTACATGCCTCTTCGTTTTTTTAAGTAATGTATCTTTTGTGTATCTTATCACTGTGGTGGTCATTGTTCATTTCTTTGCTTCAAATGTTCAACCAAATGTAATTAGGTCATTAGTGTATCTTTTCGTGCGTGTCCAAGAGTCAGCAATGTTATTTGGTAACAATAACAATCCTTACACATCTCTCTTCCTCCATTCCAGGATTGTAATGCCTTTTGTGAAGACCTGCCTAATGGTTCTGCCTTCAGTGCAGACAATATGGAAGAGCGTGACAGATGTGCTCATCGCCCCATTGTGTACAAGCATAGGACGAAGCTTCTCTTCTGTCAGTCTGCAACTGAGCCATGACTGAGCACTTAGACCCCAGGTCTGGAGATTTGGATGTTGTAATGCTTCCTTGTTGTTGTAACACAAAAGCACTGTTGTTCTGTTCATTTCCCAACTGTTCTAATTAAGAAAACTACTAAGATGAGCAACCACATTGAGACATGTTTGTTGGCAGATTTTTTCAAATAATGTTTTTCTAATTAAAAGTGAAGAATTTCATCTCTAATCTCATAACTAGAATTATACAGTAAGTTGGCAACAGTTAATTTTTAAAGGCAGTTTTTGCTTTAGTACACTGTGTAATGATGAATTTATAATGATCAAGAGACAGTTCTCTCCAAACACTACAATAGTTTTGTGCACAACTGCTCATAAAAATATTGGGATTTCTTTGTTTGTTTGTTTTTCACTCTGGTAGTAACACTTTTTAAATTACCTTTACAGATATAGTCATAAGGATACTTAGAGAAAGAACATACAAAGATTCTAGAGCTTGCAATAACAGTATATTGATAAGCACACAGTGATTGTAGTTACTATCAAACATAATAAAGCAAATAAATGTGAAAATAGATTCAGGAAAATGTGTTCCTTTAATGTATTGTTAACCTACAGACCTATTTAACAAGATGTTAAATTTTACTGTATATTTTGCACTTAATGTAAATGTTGCTCTAATCAGATTGCTTTAAAGCATTTTATTATATTTGTTATCTTGTTGAACTAATATATAGAATGAGGAAAAGTAACTCCCACAAGGTAACTTTACTGGTAAGATTGCACTGTCTTGATTATGTAAGTATTTATATATCTTCTTTGGGGATAGACTATAAAAGAGCAATACCCAAAGCTTTCCCTTCTAACTTTTCCAAGCAAAATCTGAAATGGCTTATGACTGATGTTTATCTGACTGGATCTTAAAATAACTCATGTCTAATTGGTATTTTGTCTAGGAGAAGCTTTCTCTCATGTATTTAGAAGTTAAACCTATATTCTGTATTCCTATTAATATTTCACCTTACTTTCAAGTAATATTGGTGCTACTTAATAGCATTTTACAATAAAGCCTATTTCAGACACTTAAGTATAATTTCAACTACAGTGATTCACGTAGAGAGATTTAAAGGAAGGTTGTCAACTTGTTGGATTCATGCTACTGACCTACATGCATAAGTTAAAAACTAACAGCTATACACTTTTAAGATGTCCTCTACTATGGGTTTTGTAACACAGTATATTCTTATCATTTTGAACTGTAGAGTCCTATTTCAGTGTTATGAGTCACTGTTGCTTTTTTAAAAATCTCATTATTTCAAAATGATAGCAGTGCATTAAAAAATCTATGTTGTGAGTAGTAGTATAATTTACACATCTTAAAAGTGTGTAAGTGCTCAACTTTCAGAATTATCATCAGAACCTGAATTAACATTCCTTTGAATATCCTCATAAGTAACAAACCTTCGTTCAAAGATGATGGATAAGATTTTTTAAAATTCGTAGAACTGGTGAATGTCAAGGATGATTCAGCTGGAATACTACTGGGGACCAAAACAAGTGAATGATAAAATAACGAAGTTCATATCATCTTGAAGGTAGTTACAAAAGAGACATTTCAAAATTGCCTTAAACTATTGTAGCACTCTTAGATAAGATTTGTGATCATTACCTTAAAGCATTAATTTAACATCATTTGACTGTATAGATTGTATTGTGTTAGCATAAAAGGTTAATCGGTCTCATGACTTTATAGTTATACCTTGTATTTAAAATGCTTTTTTTTACCTGCACATGTTAAAATGCTTTTAAGAAACATTTGCATATGTTGATAAGCCAAAAGTATATGATTAATAGAATACCTATTTTAATAAATTATGATCGTCTATATTCTCACATAGCTATTGGCAAGTTTTAAACCCAAAATATGTATATATAGTTATATATAACAAAACCTTTTAACTTCTAACAAGTGTTACATATGATGTTCTTATTTCTGATTAATATTATTTTCAAAATAAATTTTTACTGACATTTTCCATTAACTGTTTTTTTTAAAGACTCAAATTTTGTACCAAGTGTGTCCAGGTTTTATGTGCAAAAATGTTGCCTCTTTTCTTTGAGGCGGGGGAGGTGAGAGATGAGGAGACTTTCTCAGTATCCATAATAAACTTTCTAGAAACCCATTAATGTGCTTATTGCTTTTATTACATTAAATATGAACTCAATAAGAACTCTTTCAAACTATTTTTTACCTTATTAAATACTCAAAATTCCCTTGAATCTAAAATAAATTTTTTAAAACTCAAAATAAATAATAAATACATGAGTTATTGCTTATTCAGGAAGATACTTGTTAAGTATTATGAGATTAGTAATTTAATTGTTTTCCTAGCACTTAAAGAGGTTCCATATGAATTTTTATATCATTTGATGAACAGTATAAAATAGCCTGTCACAAACCCACCATACTTCATTTTCTTTATAAGATCTCTTCCTACTAATCCTAAATAAACTGGTATTTCTGTTTCTAATTTTTAAATAAGAAAGTAATAACAATATAAATCACATGTACTTGGATACCTGTTCCATGAAACCAGATTGGAGTCCAACATTATTTTTGGAAAGTGAGTATGTGAAGAGTGGTTGCTGATATTGGCATAGATTTTCTGGTCAGTTCATCTGGGAAAATGACCAACCTCTAATAATAAAGCAGGTTCTTGGCTTTTAAAAATGTTCTTTATAGTTTCAGAAAACTTTTAAGGTTCCTCCTTTTGATAATCATACACATCCCATTTATTTACTTTGGTGCCTTTCTTGGGAAGCCTTTAGAGTGCAGAGAAGGAAAGCCCCGCCTTCAAGTTAGGCATCAGAATTTCAGCCTCAGCCCTGCCATTGTTAAGGTGATCCTCTCCTGCAAATGTTTAATCTCTGGGTCTCGGTTTTCTTATATTTAATGAGAGAATTCGACTAAATGATCAATCACAAGCTTCCCATCTCATTGTTTTCTGTGACTTCAGTAGGAGAAGACTTTGCTATACAGGGGGTATCAAAGTGTGTACACATTTTAGGAGATGTTATCTATATTACTTTTCAAAGTTGAATTAAGGTAGCAATGTGTAGTATGACGCGTGCTCAACCATGCTTCTGCCATTTTCTTTGTCCTGCCTGTGATGCTAGTATTCATTTGATTAATGCTGTCTTCTTTTTTTTTTTTTGGCATTGGAGTCTCACTCTGTCACTCAGGCTGGAGTGCAGTGGCACATTCATGGCCACAGCAGCCTAGACCTGGCCATCCTTCTGCCTCAGCCTTCCAAGTAGCTGGAACTACAGGCGTGTGCTATCACGCCTGGTTAATCTTTTAATTAATTGTAGAGATGAGGTCTCACCAAGTTGCCCAGGCTGGTCTTGGACCCGTGAGCTCAGGCAATCCTCTTGCCTCAACCTCCCTAAGTGCTGGGAGGCTAATGCATCCAGCCTAATGCCATCTTTTGAGTGGTCATACTCAAAATGTGTATACATTTTTTTGGCACCCCCATGTATATGAAAACTAGTCTAGTTTTCATTCCAAAACCACTTAAAAGTCAATGACTTTTCTATCAATTACAGGGTTGGTGTACTATACATACAATAATAATACATGCGCTTTTCATTCTTCCATGGATTATGAGACTGTGTATGTGTTTTTTATTCTTCATGACAGGGATTTCTAGATTTTTATCAATTCTTTATTAAGTTTTTAATAGATCTTTATTATTTTCTCCAAAAATAACATGCTACTCTATATTTAAATAATTAGAATTAACAGTTGGCCCTTGAGCAACATGGATTTCAACTGTGTGAGTCCAATTGTACGTGAATTTTTTTCAATAAACAGGGTCAACTCTGTACCTGTTGTGGGTTCTTCTTCCACAACTAAACTGGACTGAAGACACAGTATTACAGGAGGCAAAACCCAGGGCTGTGGGGGGCCAACTTTTGCTATCATTGGCTTTTACAGGGCTAATGAGACTTGAGTATGCTAGAATTTTGATAATCAAAGGGGGGTTCTGGAACCCATTCCCCAAGGATACCAAGGGCTGACTATATTTTATTTGAAGAGTTCCTACCAAAATCATTGCTATACCACCATAATCATTGCCATCTTCATCTTTTGCGTGGCTATTAACTGGCCTAACTCCCTGCCTTCAATATGATCTCTAATTCATCTTTCTCTTAAAAGAATAAAAAAGTTGGGCCAGGTGCAGTGACTCAAGCCTGTAATCCCAGCACTTTGGGAGGCCAAGACGAGAGGATTGCCTGAGCTCAGGGTTTTGAAACCAGCCTAGGCAACTTGGTAAGACCTCATCTCTACAATAAATCAAAAAATTAGTGGGGCGTGGTAGCACATGTCTGTAGTTCCAGGTACTTGGAAGTCTGAGGTGGAAGGATCTCCTGAGTCCAGCAAGTCAAGGCTGTGGTGACTGTGAGCATGCCACTGCACCCCAGCCTGGGTGACAGAGTGAGACTCCAGATCAAAAAAAGAAAAAGAAAAAAAGAATAAAAAAGTGACCATTTCAGGACTACTATATCTTTAGTTGCCATTCTCTTATCTGAAACTTATTTTTCAGTCTTCATGGGTAGAACCCCAGCACTGAGAAATTTGTTTAGAAATATACTTTCATGCTTTATAGATTGTTGCTATTTCTTTTACTCTCCTATTTGTCACTTTGAAATTTATAATATTGAAACATTATAGAGTTTTACGCTTTAGAAAACACAGTCCCGGCCGGGCACAGTGGCTCAGCCTATAATCCCAGCACTTTGGGAGGCAGAGGCAAGAGGACTGCCAGAGCCCTGAGGGGTTCAAGACCAACCTGGGCTTGGTGAAACCTCTTCTCTACAATAAAACACAAAAACTAGCTGGATGTGGTGGCGTGCATCTGTAGTTCCAGCTATTTAGAAGACTGAGGCCTGAGCCCAGCAGGTCGAGGTTGTGGTGGCCATGAGCAGTGTGCCACTGCACTCCAGTCTGGGCAACAGAGTGAGACTCCGACTGAAAAAAAAAAAAAAGAAAAGAAAAAGAAAACACAGTCCTATACAGTGTTTCATGTGAAAGTCAGGAGGATAAATTAAATAAAATGATGGAGAAATCGTATAAATAATGGCTCAGTTTCTTTGGCTTGCAACTTTATCATTTTAGAATGTTTGTTTCAGATAACAAGAGCTTACAGAACTTTTACAAGTTTACATATTACTTTAGGAGACTAAAAAATAATAACAAAAAGTAGGTAGCGCTGTAATGAAACACTACCACAGCTAATGTAATTGATCACAAATCAGGATTTGATATATGTCTCCCCTTCAACGTATATACGTGTGTAGGGAGGACAAGGGCAGGAGGTAACATAGGATGGGGCAAAAGATACAGGTACACTAGATATTCAGGTTATATTTTTTAGAAATAAAAATAAGTTTGGCGGCCGGCCTAGGTAGCTCAGCCTATAATCCCAGCACTTTGGGAGGCCAAAACGAGTGGATTGCCTGAGCCTGTGGGTTCAAGACCAGCCCAGGCAACTTGGAGAGAGTGCATCTCTACAATAAATAAAAAATTAGTCAATTCTGGTAGTGCGTACCTGTGGTTCTGGCTACTTGGAAGGCTGAGGCAGAAGGATCAGTGGAGCCCAGCAGGTCGACGCTGGAGTGACTGTGAGTATGCCACTGCACTACAGCCTGGGCAACAGAGTGAGACTCCAACTCAAAAAAAAAAATGTTGGCTTCCATAGTCTAAGCATCCTAATTCTCCCTGTTCACCCTCAAGTGCAAAATGAGCAAAATAAGTCATCCATTATTGTATCTTTACATCACCTTCGTACCCACTCTCCAGTTTCTTGCTTTGGATTATATCTGAAATGCTGTCATTGGAACATTACATCTTGATGCCTGTGAAAAATACCCTTGAGTAAGGTAACATTCATCTACTAGCAGTCATTCATTACTTCAGTGTAAATGAATGATCTCAGAGAGGGAGATTGAAAACTATAAAGGGAATGGAGCCTGTGTCCTGAGTGCCATATGAGCACACCACACACGGATTAAAGGTAATGTCACCAAATAGAAAGCTGGGATAGAAGAGGGAAAACAAGAGGCTCCAATGATACAAACTTCACCCTTCGGTTTTGCTTTTGGACTTCCTTATCCCAAGTCCCTAGTGAAGCCAGGTGCAGTGGCTCACACCTGTAAGCCCAGCACTTTGGGAGGCGGACATGAGAGGATTGCCCGAACTCAGGTGTGTGAGATCAGCCTGAGCAACATGGCGAGACCTAGTGTCTACAATAAACCAAAAAATTAGCCGGGACTGGGCATGGTGGCTCACACCTATAATCCCAGCACTTTGGGAGGCCAAGGTGAGAGGATTGCCTGAGATCACGGGTTTGAGACCAGCCTGGACAGCTTGGTGAGACCTCATCTCTACAATAAATCCAAAAATTAGCCAGGCATGGTGGCACGTGCCTGTAGTTCCAGCTACATGGAAAGCTGAGGTAGAAGGATCACCTGAGTCCAGCAGGTCGAGGCTGCCGTGGCTGGGAGCTTGCCACTGCCCTCCAGCCTGGGTGACAAAGTGAGACTCCAACTCCAAAAAAAAAAAATTAGCCAGGCATGGTGGCACGTGTCTGTAGTTCCGGCTACCTGGAAGACAGAGACGGAAGGATCACCTGAACCTAGCAGGTCTAGTGTGCGGTGGCCGTGAGCAGGGTACAGCACTCCAGTCTGGGTGACAAAGTGAGACTCCGACTCAAAAAAACCAAAAAAACCAAAACCAAGCCCCTAGTGAAGGAGGCAATGGAAACTGAACAGGAGTGGAGGGAGTTAAAGTGAGCCAGACTTTTTTTTTCTCCATAAAGAAAATTTGCTTTTGTCTCATTGAATGAATAGGATCCTGACAGGGGGTAGGAGGGCTCTCCTTTGCCCTGAAGGCAGTGCAGAAGAGCAAAAATGAAAATGAAAACTAAACCGTAATGTGTGACCATCTGTATCTGTTTCGCCCTGCCTCTCTGTGCTGTCAACTCTTGTGATATGTCTGTGGCAAAGAAAGAAGACCATGCAGCAGTCACAGAAATCAGAGAACACCACTTCAACAATTATCCAAAAATAGGACAGGGACACCTATCTGCCTGCACTTGGACGTGTTAGGTCACTCAGCTTGGCTGCACAGCTGGAAAAGTCATCTTGCCATTATAGGAAAAGGTAGGGGTTTAGAGAAAGGAAGAGACGTGACCCAGAAGGGGAAACAGCACATAGCCAACGGCAAATATTTCTCTCAGACATAAATGAGTCAGGAAGAGATGAGAGCAACAGGTCATCTTTGGGGCGTTCTTTTCTTTCCTGCCTTCCAGTCACTTGTCACCGAGTACTGACCAGTAACAAAAGGGGAGAGCAGGGCAGCAAGCAGGACCTGCTTCTCTACTGACTGGCACGTCAGTCCCAGCCAACTGCTGTCTCAGCTAACTGGGGCAGTGAAACAAGGAGTCATTTGGACAGTTGCAGGGGATGAGCACACCACATCCCAGGGAGGCAAGTGGCAAGGTTTCACATGCTTGTTTTGCTGAGGAGGAAACTGGTTGGAATCCTCCATGCATTATAAAGCTGGGAGACTTCTGATCTCAGTTCAAACAATAACAGGAGCATGTATGTTTGTTGAGCACATATTACCTGCTGGGCACTTATTTCATCAGCCCAATAACTCTATGATGTAAAATGTACTATCGTCATTGTCAGATGATAAACTGATGCCCTGAAGTTGAGCAGTTTGCCTAAGATCACAATGGAGATCAGGATTTGAGCCAGGAGAATCTGACGTTAGAGTTCAGACTCTTTTTTTTTTTTGGAGTTGGAGTTGGAGTCTCACTCTGTCACCCAGACTGGAGTGCAGTAGAGCGCGCATAGCCACTGCAGCCTCCGCCTGCTCGGCTCAGGTGATCCTTCCACTTCAGCCTTCCAAGCAGCTGGAACTACAGGCATGCGCCATCACACCTGGCTTTTTTTTTTTTTAATTTATTGTAGAGATGAGGTCTTGCAAAGTTGCCCATACTGGTCTCGAACCCATGGGCTCAGGCAATCCTCTCATCTCGGCCTCCCAAAGTGCTGGGATTATAGGGGTGAGCCATCACACCTGGCCAGAATCCACACTCTTAACCACTATGGAGATGATTTTCTACTTCTAGGATGTGTCCATGGCTGTTCTAATGGCTTGATCTCCCTTCCAGACAAAATCTTCTTTTTCATCTATCCTTCCAACATGTTACCTTTGCTGCTCAGAGAAGCACCTTTTTCTCATTCTCTTATCAGTGGAGTCAGTTCCATGTCCTCAGTTGTAAGACACCCTCCTCACTCTGCCTCCTTCTAATCCCTAAGCCACTCCCCCAGCCCTGAACCCTACCTTCCAGGGCACACCCTTTCTTTCCCCCTATGCTCTGAGCTCTAGACCTCACACTCCAGCTCATGTCAAAAAAATATATTTTTCAAGGGCTATTATTCCTGTCTTTTGTAAATTTTGTAAAAGTGTGCTACCCTCACACAGACTTCCCTAATATGTATCGAAAGCTCAATGATGATCTTTCTCCTCAATACTAAATAGCTTGACACATAACATATTGCTAATCACATTAATGATTTGTGTTTGGATTAAGCATATCTTTTTCTATACAGTATCCATATTTTGTATCTTTCTTCATTTGGTTGGAGATTGCCTGTTTATACATCTTTCAATGTGTTATCCAATTTTATTGTCAATTGCTTTATGTTGAAAATCTCAGGGGAAATCATATAAACATTTATTTTCATTCTATTGAATAATTTGCTCATGCTAAATTTTCAAAAGCAGAAAAACGGAATTGAAGCATACAGTTATATTAATGGCTTGATTGTATATTGTCATGCTACTTTTCAGTCGTTGTGTACAATTTATAATTGCAAAAGCAATGTATGGACGATAGTTTCTCCACATACAAGTAGCATCTGTATGTATATATGTATGTCAGTAAAGAGTTTATAGAGGCCGGGCATGGTGACTCAAGCCTGTAATCTCAGCACCTTGGGAGGCCAAGGCGAGAGGATTGCCTGAGCCCAGGAGTTCAAGACCAGCCTGGGCAACTTGATGAGACCTTGTCTCTACAATAAACCAAAAAATAAGCTGGGGGTTGTAGCGTATACCTATAATTCCAGTTACTTGGAAGGTTGAGGTGGAAGGATCACCTGAACCCAGCAGGTTGAGGCTGCCTGTGGTGGCCGTGAGTGTGTCACTGCACTCCAGCCTGGACAATAGAGTAAGACTCTGACACACACAGACACACACACACACACACACACACACACACACACACACACACACACACACCCCAAAAGAGTTTATATAGGCTGGGCATGGTGGCTCACGCCTGTAATCTCAGCACTTTGGGAGGAGAACGCTAGAGGTTTACCTGAGCCCAGGGGTTCGAAACCAGCCTGGGCAACTTGGCAAGGCCTGGTCTCTACAATAAATCAGAAAATTAGCAGGTGCACACCTGTAGTTCCAACTACTTGGAAGGCTGAGGCAAAAGGATCAGCTGAACCCAGAATGTCAAGGCTGCGGTGGCCATGAGCGTGCCAACACTCCAGCCTGGGCAACAAAGTGAGACTCCATCTAAAAAATAAAATAAACAAAATACATAAAATAAATAAATAAAATATTTGTATATGTGTGTGTGTGTGTGTGTGTGTGTATGTGTGTGAGTGATTTTTACTAAAGTATTTTGGTGGTATTGTAGAACAATATTGTAGTATTCTGTTTCTGTTTTCCAAATGTAAAAATTGAATAAAATTTTTTTCTATAGTGATAATGAGCATTGTGATCCCAAGCTCATTTTTTCCCCTAGCTGCCATTCACACCTGATGGAGTGATGTTGTACTTTGCAATGATTATCACACCGGACTCCTGAGGTAGTGCATGGAACTTTCTATTTCCCAGTCTTGGCATTAACTAGCATAGATCTCCCCACTCTTGCCTTCTTCCTTTCCTCTTTCTCCTCCGACCCTCTTCTTATCCAATTCACTAAATTGAATATTTTAGATGACTTTGTGGGGTGAGGCTTTACAATGTTTTGCTATGAGACAAAGACAAATTAATCGGACCACACAATATGATCTTGAATTTTTTAGAACTTTATTTTACGCCGGGCTCGGTGGCTCAGCCTGTAATCCCATGCCTTGGGAGGCCGAGGTGAGTGGATTGCCTGAGCCCACGGGTTCGAGACCCGTCTGGGCAACTTGGCGAGACCTCATCTCCACAATAAATCAAAAAATTAGCCGGGCGTGGTAGCCTGCGCCTGTAGTTCCAGCTACTTGGAAGGCTGAGGCGGAAGGATCGCCGGAGCCCAGCAGGTCGAGGCTGGGCGACAGAATGAGACTCCAACTCAAAAAAAAAAAAGAACTTTATTTTACAAGATCTAATAGAGTTTAATATTCTTTCTGATTGAAATCTGCAAGCTACAATGCACAAAAAAAAAAAATCACAAAATGAACATGTCTACAAATGAACATGCAAATATTTTTTATTTATTTGTATTGTTATTTATTTGTTTGTTTGTTTGTTTTAAGAGACAGCATCTCACTCTGTCACCCAAGCTGGAGTACAGTGGTGTAATCATAGCTCACTGCAGTCTTGAATTCCTAGACTCAGGCGATCTGCCTGCCTCAGTCTCCCAAGTAGCTGGGACCACAGTGTGTGCCACCTTGCTCAGGTTCTACATACATATTTTCTCAAAGAGTGACAGTGGTAAACCACTCAATATCAAAGTGAAAAAGTATGACACTGGAATATATAAAAAGAAGCATAAACGGGCACAGTAGCTCATGCCTGTAATCCCAACACTTTGGGAAACTGAGGTGAGAGGATTGCCTGAGCCCACAGGTTCAAGACCAGCCTGGGCAACCTGGCAAGACCTCATCTCTACAATAAATCAAAACTTTAGCAGGGCGAAGTGGCACATGCCTGTGGTTCTAGCTACTTGGAAGACTGAGGCAGAAGGATCACCTGAGCCCAGCAAGTCGAGGCTGCGGTGGTCATGAGCATGCCTCTGTGCTCCAGCCTGGGTGAAACAGTGAGACTCTGACTCAAACAGACAAACATACAAACAAACAAGAAGCATAACATGCAACCAATACTTTCTCTCCAGTTTATATATAGTCTTTTGAGGCAGACACAGGAATAGCACATATGATTTAGGGTTAGATAACATCAACAAGACGAAAGGATTGCCCCAGAATATCTAACATATTCAATCAATTTCATGTGTGCAGAGGTCATGCAGGGGTGGGATGGGATGGGGGGGCATGATCAAAGCATTGGAAATA
>CAUYQG010176544.1:0-38039 GCA_963574415.1 Tarsius wallacei
AGTACGTTTCTTTTCTTTTTTTTTTTTATAATATATATTTTTTATTTTAAAGTTGTGGGGTACAGTTAAGGGTTAGGTATACATTGTGCAGGTACCCTTGTTGATGAGGTGTGCCCCCCTTTCCCCAGACAGATATTGACTACCATTAATCCCACCTCCCTTCCCCTCCCTGTCCACCCTCCCCATAGTTTCCCACCACTGTCAATTCTTTTCTTATAGTATTATGGTAGTTGTTCAAGGTCCACTTATGAGTGAGAACATGTGATGCTCAGATCTTTGTTTCTGTGAGAGATCACTCAGTATTATAAACTCTAATTCCATCCAGGTTGCTGCAAAATTCATGATTTTGTTCTTTTTTATGGCTGCATAATATTCCATTGTGTATATGTACCACATTTTTTTAATTCAGTCCTCACAATTTTAAAATAAAAAATATATATTAAAAAAAGAAATATTTTCCTTTATACTAAAAAAAAAAAAAGTCTTTCTTCCTGGATTTAAGTGGTCTCTCAATGTGGTTTTGATTTGCATTTCTCTGATAATTAGTGAACCTGAGTTCTTCTCACACCTGGAAAGAACAATAGAGAAATTCATATGAAAACATAAATGACCACGAATAGCCAAAACAGTCCTTAACAAAAGAAGTGAAGTGGGAGGTGTCACACTATAAGGCTACAATAATCAAAACAACCTGGTAGTGGTACAAGAACAGACATATAGACAAATGGAGCAGGATAGAGATTCCAGAAGCAAAACTTCAATTTTTCAACCAACTCATCTTCAACAAAGCCTCCAACAACAATCACTGGGTACACAGAAATAAACTCCAAATGGATCAAAGACCTAAACGTCAAGCCCCAAATTTTTTTAAGAATCTTAGAAAACACAGGAAACACCCTTACGGAAATCAGAAAAGGCAACCAATTCCTTATCAAAACCCCAAATGCCCATGCCATAAGAGATAAGAGAGACAAGTGAGATCTCAGCAAACTAAAAACTTCTTCAAAGCAAAATAAACTATCAAGAGAGCGGAGAGACAGCCCATGGAATGGGAAAAAATATTTTGCCAATTGCATATCTGACAAAGGCCTAACATCCAGGATCTACAAGGAACTCAAATATGCCTAAAGGAAAAAAACAAACAGCCACATTAAAAAGTGTGCAAAAGACATAAATAGACACTTCTCAATAGAAGACACACAAGCAGTCAACAAATACATGAATAAAAGAATAATTTAAAACGATTGAATTTGCTTAGAAAAAAATGAGGATCATTTGCTGTGATTTGGCATTTTAAGTAATACTTTTGTTGTCTAGTCATAAGAGAGGAAATAAATATATTTCAACTCTAGTTATAAGTGACATGCTACGTCCTTGCCTGTCACCACTTTGAGATAGCTGGGATCTTATAGACCCATTCTTGGGGATCAGATCTAGCAAAGTCCTAATGCATTACTCTAAAGGAAGAAAAGAACAAAAAATAATTGACACTTAGAAACATGTATTTATCACCTAAATTCTGAGTCATATGAGAAATGCAGGGTAGATGCCCTATAATTTCTCTTATTGTGACATTTATGATATTTTATTATGATTTTACAGTAATTATTTTCTTACATTCTTACCTCCCTACTAGGCAAGAAAATACTTAGGAATTGTGCCTTCTAATTTTTATGCTACTAGTACCTAGTTCAGTCAGTAGCATCAAGTAACTTCTTTCTGAATATTTGTTAGAAGAATGAACTAACAAATAACATTCTCAAGAAGCTTAAAAACAAGCCGAAAATATAATTTTATTATCTCCTTTTATTCTCTGCAAATACTGTTACCACCTTTACTCTTTATCGCTGAACTCACTACTGCCCCCATCCAGCCCTCACATTCTGCACATTCTGTCCCTGAATAGCATTCTCAACTCTCCTTTCATTTCTATTCTCATTGCCACTACTTTCACATAGCTTCATATCTCACAAAAATTATTTTAAGAATTTCTAACTGACTTCTATCACTAAACTTTCACCTGTCTCTCAGCCCAACCTGTGTACGGTGGCCAGATTAGTGTTTCCAGTCACTGATCAAGATAGAACTGACTATGATCTTGGTGAAGAAAATGATAATGAAATTCATTCTCATAGCAAAATGAGGGAATCTTGTCACCATTTTAATACTCTTAGTTATTTTTAAAATATTGAGTATATAAAAGGAGAAAGACAGTAAATTTAAATCATTAAATATGAAATTATATTAGGAAAACCATGAGAATTTCTTAGAACAATAATATTATACCACTTCTGAGGTGATATCAACATATTTGTATAATCATTTGAGGTCATTAACTTTTATGACCCTAACTTTATTGTAAGAGTCTTGAAAGCAAGGATCATATCTCGTGTTTTTTTGGTTCATTGATTGTGCCTGGTCTATGTGAGATGTTGGCTCTATATGTGATTCTTTTTTATTTATCAGGGAAAAAATGGTAATTAAGAGATAAAGGTAGTAGGCAAAATGTTGTATTATGGCCATTGTTTAATTTGGAATACTAGAGTTTTTATAGCCTTAATATCAATGAAGCCATTTTCCTCCAAATTAAAGACTATGTACAATATTTAAAAAGCATCTGTTGGTAGTCATGGGACTTGTTTTATGACAGCTACACCTAATTCCTTCTGCTTGTTAACATGACTAGAGTCAAATCAACAATGAATATTTGTTGGAAATGTAGAGGGAGTCTGCTAACGTCAGAAAGTGCTGATTTTTATTTAGTATTTCCTCACAGAACATAAATAATTCCTCATTTTACTCCCAAGCCCAGGAGATTTAAAAAAAAGAAAAGAAAAAAAAAAAAAGGCAGAAGCTGCATATTTGAGCAAAGAGTGGGGGAGTGGAGAATATTGAGCTGAGTTTCCTGCTTGCTAAATAGCTGTTAAAATAGATGATATTTCCATGGAACTGTCGTCATAAATAAACCAGCATATAAAATCAGCTTTAAAATACTGAGAACCAAACCAAGTTTCAATTTCTATCTGATCAATATAGCTATATTAGTATTTTTAAATTTAATGCTGTTTTTTGTTATTTTCATATGACTCAAATATCAAAATAATATAAAATCACAGAAGATACAAAGTCTAATTCTCACTCCTGTAGCCATCTGCTCACTCCCATCTCTAGCACATGTGATCCTTTTCCTTAATATCTTAAGAATTCTTTCAGGGTTTTTTTTTTTTTTAATTCAAATACTTACAAATAAATATATATATTTATTTTTTCCCTTTCTTACAAAAGAATATTTTTCCCCTTTCTTATAGAATTTAACAATTCTGTTACATTAAATTTGGTCCAAAGCTGCCTCTGTAGGTAGCACACTACAACTTTACTTTGTCTATAAACAAATTGCAACCTAACTGAGAGTATGGTGTTGTGACAAGTAGCTGAGTCTCCCGAAATTACAGCAGCTGACTTTTCAGCCAATCACAAGCTGCAGACTGCTCAGACATGTCCAAATAAGGAAACCACCAAACGGTAACTATCAGGTTATTTATATATGTCACTTCCTTTTTCTGTCTATAAATACTGTCTGCCTACATTGCTGGGTAGAGTGCTCTGAAGCTTTACTGGTTCAAGATGCTGCCTGATTCATAAATCCTTTCTTTGCTCAAATAAAGTCTGCTAAATTTAATTTGTCTAAAGTTTTTCTTTTAACAAGCTTTTTTGTCTAAAGTTTTTTTTAACAGTTTTTGTTTCAGGAATCTTCTCACATCAGTACATAGGAATCTTCTTCAATCTTTTTCTGGCAACATAGTATTCTATTGCATATGCATGTGTATAAATTATTTAACCAGTCCTTAGCAGTGAACATTTGGGACATTTTAAACATTTTTCTACTGAAAAAAAAAAGATAAATAATCTGAAATATATCAAGTTTTGCATATATGCAGGTGGAAATGCAGAATAAGTTTTCAGGTATCTAAATAAAAAGTAGAAAGCAACAAAAGGAAAAATTAAGACAGACTTCAAATTTCTATACAACAGTCATCACTGACAGAAGACAGTGGGAATTTTCTCATCAGTCAAAATCATTATGTCCAACCATATTCAAGTACAAAGGCAACAGGCAGAAAGCCTCAAGTATATATACCTTAAACCTTGAACCCTTCCTGGAATAACCACTGGAAAACTAAATCCAATCAATGATTCAGAAATTGATTTTTTAAAACTAGGAGTTAGTGGTAAGATTTAAATATTTTAAAACATGAAACTAATATAAATATAAAAGTTATGTGAATGTTGTTTAATACAGCAAAATATGAATACTGATCATGTAAAAATAATAATAAAATTAGCAAAACAAAAATGTAAAATGAAGAAGTAGAAAAGTGGTTTGTGTTCTAATGTGTTCTAATGCAAGAACTCAGAATTGTCAAGAGTTTAAGTGTAAAACTGCAAAAAAATTAAGATTCTAATTTTAATGTTTGTTTCATAGTCTCTTTAGTTAGAGCGGTCATTTTAGAAAGGTGATAACTGGAATAAGGTCTCTTAATATAAATAATGGTTATTTATAAATGATGGCATGTACCTGTTTTGTTGTTATTGTTTTATTTGTTTGCATATTTCTTTTGATTTCTATATACTTTCTTGAGTTGTTTGAATTCTTTATAAAAGACACATATTATCTTTACAAAGGTGTGATCTTTAAAGAAAATGTATTTAATTTATTTTTATTTTTATTTTTATTTTTTGAGTAGGAGTCTCACTCTTGTTGCCCAGGTATTTAACATTTTAAATAAGTTAAGTATATTCACTGTAGCCTTTTTAATAAATATGAATGAAGAGTCCAATAATTAAAGGATAACTAATTAAATAAAACACTACTAAGCAAATTGAATGCTATGCAAAACTTTAATTGTAACATGGAAGCCCATAAGCCAGCAAGGAATAATGCTCATTATATGATGTTAAATGAAAAAATATAGGTTCATTATGTATGCAACTATTTAAAATATATCAGTCAATTGACAGAAATAGAATACAATAAATTTAACTATTTGAACTAGGGCAATGGTTGTGACTATTTTCTTCTTCCTAATGTTTGATAATGTTGGCAGTAGGTTTGTTTATTTTTTTAATTTTTTTTATTTTTTGAAAGCAGGATTTATTGAGAGAACAGAAAAGTTCTCACAGTGGGAGGGGACCCAAAGGGGTTGCCCTGTTTATTTTTTCAACAATACAAGAGAGTTTATATTAATATACAAATGCCTGAACTAACCCACAATCATTCATGGCTTTTATAGAATTAATGTTGTGAATTTATATAGCTACATCTGGTATAACAGTCCTGATATAAGTGAATCCAAAAAGCTCCTCTGGAATCATTTAGAATAGGTCAAGTGTTTGCTCAAAAGAATCTACTAGGCCAATTTGCCATTTTTGTTTTTGTAATTTACTTATGAACATACTATCCTATAGAGTGATAATACAATAAAAATCATTACGCATTTTTCTCTCTAAACTTAAAATATTTTGAACACTGGAAATAGTGAGAACATATGCTTTTGATTCAGAATCGTTTGTAATTTTGGATTTGGATTTGTAATACTCTGAAACTTTAGCATACATTTTATTCAAATGAATTTTGTCATCAAATATATTTTAAAAAGCACAGCTAATTTTAAATGACCATTTTTTATTGTAGATTATAATCACTAGGAAGGGGAGATAAAAATCTAAGACTTTCTCTCACCTGCACAATGCTTGCACAAGAACACAGACCGCATAGCAGGTCATTATCTACTCAGCCTTGAATCTTGAATTCTGTTTTGTTAAGATTGAATAAAACCTATTATTTTCCAAAGAACAGTGAAGCTGTTAGCTACATACTACACTTGATTTTTTTTTTTTTGTCTAATCTCTTGTGTGTGGGCTCTCTTTTACAAGCAAAAACAATTCTCCAATGGTGCTATGTGAACAATGAAAGCTATTGACTTTGCTCTTCTACTGCTGGTTACTATACACCAAAGGGTTGCTGAGACGTTTGCTTGTCCTCTGAGAACCCCACCAGGAAATGTGTCAATATCTGCCACAATTTTTCAGGTCTTCTAGGTGGACAGCTTGATATGTAGACTACAAGCTTACAGCTTGAAAGGTCTGAGAACAAAATAGAGCTGAAAGTGACTGCTATACACCCACTGTATTTACCTTTCGAGAGAAGCAAAGGAGGAAACTAAGCCACTGGCTAAAAGTTTTATCAGCACTAGCACATCCATGTTGGTGTCCCTTATAGGCCTTGTTATTCCACAGCCCTGGCAGAAGTGAGAAATGGAACAGTATTAGATGTTTTTCTTTAGTGGACTGCCTTCAGGCTATATTCCTATAGAATTTAGCAAATCAAAAATAGCACTTTTCAACAAGCCCTTTGTGTACCACTTTTCTGCTTCACAAAGATAGCATTGATAAATCACACCAGCACAGGAAAAGGGGGAGAGAGGAGGGAATGGGTGTTAAATCTTATACTTCATATTTAAAAGAAAATTTATTGGTGTTTGTCCCATTTAAATCATTATTCTATTTTTTTAAATTAGAAAACACGGGATGATAGATAACAATTTGTTATATCATGTAATCTAATTGTTATCCTTCTGTATTGGAAAGAACAGAACTCCTAAAAGCAATTTACCCAGAATGAAGTACAGCTATGCAGCAAATAGGAATCTGAGACTATTTTGCATAATGGGGGAAGGAGGCTTTTAGAGAGGTTCCAACTTTATGATTGCTTCCCAGAATACTTACTAAAACAGAAAACCCTGGCTTAATGTTCACCCATTACTAAGAAATCTTCTGAGTAAATGAGAGATGCTCCTGAATGATTTTTTTTTAATTAAAATTTTTTTTAATTTTAGAAGTGCAAAAGAATACTTACTAATCTGACCTGGCCTTGAGTATCAAAATTCTCAAAAATTTCATACTATTTGAAAAAATAGTTTTGTCTTAGAACAGAAAGCCCAGTTATACCAGAACCAAAGTAACAGGAAGCCAAATTAATTACAATTTCACACACATACATCCCTGAATTTTACTTTCAGCAGAAAGAGAAGGACACAAAAACATGTCTGATTTAAATAAATCAACCAGATTTTTTTGTTGTTGTTTTTAGAGAAACCACAACAAAACAAAACCTATCACAACTTCATGAGTAAGATAGGCAGCGCTCACAACGTGCAGTCATGGTTTCAGCCCAAAGCTCTGTCATTAATGAATTGGGTGCTTTGGGGTTACGACCAGATGACTTTCATCTTTAAAATAATGCAGATCACAAAGTCCTTTTGCCACTCAAATAGCAAGCTTCTCCAGCGACCGCCAGCTCACACTGAGCATGAACCCCTCCCCAGGCTATGTGGGCTATCTGACTTGTTCTATTTGGCCATGAAAATGTGCTGAAAGTTCCTTGCTTTCAAACTGTGGTCTTTAAACCACCAAACTGGTCACACCTGAGAGCTTGCTAAGAATTCACAATTCTAGGCTGTGTCCCAGAACTACTGAATCAAAATCTAAAACTTTAATAAGATCAGCAGGTGACTTTTGTGCACATTGCAGTTAAAGAAGTTGCAATCTATTTGACTAGAGCGCCTACCACTTGCCATTGTGTTCTACCTACCCATTACATTAATTTACCTGAGAGGCCCAAATAGGTATTTTATTTTTTGACATCCTACATTTATCAGTGTGTAAAGGTTAAAAGTAGTATTTGAAATCAATCAGACCTGGGGTAAGAAGCTAGCTCTGATACTAAGGCACTGTATTATTGGCATTTTACATAGCCTCTTTGAACCTTCTCTTTCTGTCTAGAAAATGGGAATAATAAAAACCACCTGACATAGCTAATGTGGGGATTATACTAAATTATTCACTTAGAAAATGTAACACAGAATCTAGCATGTAAAATTTGCTCAATATGTGGTAGATGATCATCATCACCATCATCATTTACATCCCCATCATTATTATTACAACTGTCATACAGTGTTAGCCAGAATCAACATCATCAAATAGGTAACAGTTTCCTCATCATCAAATAAATTATACTTATATCCATCCAGGATATTCCGGCATAGTCTAGAGGAACAAGTTGTAATACTATTTGGATCCACACTAAGAAAGTATTTGACTAATACAAGTCTTTTCTCAACTCTGGGACAACAGGGAAATTTGTGAGTGAGGTGAACACTTGACAGCAACTTCTAATAGTACCCATTTGTTGGAGCCTATTTAGGAATCGATCAAATGATTCTTTGTCAAGGACAGGGCAGCAAGTTTGGAAAAAGTGACATCTCAAGTAGATTCATATGGAAAATAGCTTTTGGTCATAAAGACAAAACTCCAAATTGAGAGAAACCCCAGTGAATTAGTCACTGAGGAAAAATTCTTCTATGTGGAATGATTTCAGTTAGTAATTCTGGAAAAGAAAATGACAATAAGGATTCTTGATATACAATGCGATATCATTAGCTACAGTTAGCTGATATACTGCTGATTACGTCAGTGAAATCATGTACAATAACTTTGCCTTTTAAAGGATATAAATTAAAAACAGACTCACATGTTCAAATGATGCTTTCAACTCCAGGCTACTTTACAAAAGTTAGTTTGCTCAAGAGAATTCACAGGCAAATGAGCCGTACGAAGCAGATATTTTTGTCCCAGGTTTTAGAATGTGATGGAGATCTCAAGATGTACTTCCAGACACTAATGTCTTGAATGTCCATATTAATTAAATGTCATTTTAAAATCCATCATTATTAGTGACCTAGCCCACTCCTTTCATGTGACACATCATTGGCTTGTTAGGTGGAAGACCTTACGTTACATTTGCTATTGCCATTTGCAATCCTAACCAATTGTGAACTGGCTATGAGAAGCTCATAATTACTTTACAATCAAACTCTGACAAACACAGGAGGTTCCAGGCTGGTTGAGAGTAAGCCTTAAAGATCAACAAATCAATCATCAGAATTCTCTGAAGTTGAGTGAACCCTTCCTATCAGGCCTCAGGCAAACAGCAGCTCAGAAAAGAAAACAAACTAAAGGGGAGAATGTAGAGACAATAGAAAACAACCCAATGAAAAGGTTAAGGCAGCCAAAATGCCTGCCTTTGCTGCAGATAATTTAGACGTGAAACTCCCAAATGAAAGAACCTCTGAGTTCTCTTTGATGGCTGATGTTTCTAGTTCTTACTATGCTCTGTGCCTTCTGAATGGCTGCTGCTGTAGGTTAGCAGAAATATGTGTAAGGCCAAAATTCAGGAAAGTTTCCTCATCTTTTTTGTGTCTCCTCTTAAGTATAAATTTCTAAGGCCATTTCCCCCCTTTAATTCTTCACATCACCTCAGAAACCAAGTCCATTGAATATAAAATACTCTTTTCCACATTCATTCTACTATATGAAAGCCAATCATTAATGAAAAAGTTATTATGCCAATCCTTCACCCACCTGAACAATTATAATAGCCCTTTATTTCACATGGTGCAGATGTCACAAATATAACTTAATAGAAGCCATTTAAGTTCAAGGGTACAGTGTTGCAGTTATGAAAGGAGACCACCCTTTCCGCCTGACGGAGTCCCCTTTTAAACTCCAATGGTTTCGTTGTCAAAATTATATAATAGGATAAAAGTCAGATTGAAAGGGAGGATCAGTAGGGGGGAGGAGTAGGAGGAAGTAGAGCAGGACTTTTCAGTTCACAACAATCAAAATACGACCAAACACAAAATTATCTCATTTTCCTCCAGATCCTTTGAATTGCTTTTTTACAGAAAGTTCTCAATGTTCTGCAGATTCTAGTCTCTTATAGGTGGTAAGGTTTAAAATTCACAGAGGAATGGAA
The DNA here is from genome assembly GCA_963574415.1 of Tarsius wallacei. NCBI lineage: Eukaryota > Metazoa > Chordata > Mammalia > Primates > Tarsiidae > Tarsius > Tarsius wallacei. Next base: position 9,878 of record CAUYQG010176544.1, read on the forward strand.
TTCATATGCCAAACAGCTGTTGTCACAGCAGTTTTGCAAACTGACTCCTTCTCAACCCCTTCTTAATTCTCTCCCACATGTCTTCCCAGTTCTTTCTCGCTGTGCCTTGTTTCTGTCCCTGCAAAGTCCAGACACAACACAACTCTCTGTGTGTCTGCCCTGTCCACCCTCATCAAGCTCCCTGTCCCTCTGCCCCTAGTTCCCATTCCTCAAGCCAATTGTTGGGAGGGTCAACATGTGTTAGAGATGGAAAAAAAGTCTTTGAACTAAAACCGTTGTAGGTGACAAAAAAGTTGGAATGGTAATTTGAAAGATCATTTCTTAAAGACAGTTTCCTTTCTGTAGATGCAATTATTATAACTACCCTCTGTTTCTCCATACTTTCATTGCTCTAAAATGGAATGAAACACAAGCTTTAAACTGCACAGTAATTATTAAGTCCCATTGCCAGCTGCACTATAGTTTCCATTTCATCAGCTTGATAATCTTTAGATTTTTACATTGAGTTATTGGACTCACCATTTTCTCTTTATTTTCTCTTCTCCCTTCTCCTCTTCTTCCTTCACCTTTTTCTTTGCACTAATTTCAATATAATTTGTCATCTTTGATAGGCCATGCACAGCTTGGTATATCACTTGTTTTCTGAATTATTTCTTGATGTTATATTTGGCTGGCAAAAGAGGTTTGTTCACATTCTTCTACTCTCTTGCTCCAAACTAGATTTTTTTATTAGTTGAAAAAGTAAAGAACAATAGTTATATCTTCCTATATTTATTATGCATTTTATCCATTCCTTAGAAAAATATACTGTCAATTATTGTTATTTGCAGTAGTTATGTTCTAAAGTCATCTCACTGTATGAGCAAATACTAAAACATTACTCCTAGGAAAAATACAGTGTTAGGTTCCTCTGAGCCTCTGGTCACATTTCTGTCACCTGATCAGTATATAACCTTGTTTTTATGTGTGTTTCTCTTTAAAAACACCTTATTTTATATATACTGTTGATTCATTAACATTGAACTCATGGTCAACAGACTACAATTCATGCCTGAACATTTATCTAACATACACATTTTTTCCCTAAGTCATATCATAGCCTTTTTCAGCTAAGGAACACTAGACAGCACTTCATCACTATGTCTGAACACCATTTTAAACAGTGAAATCACCAACAAAAATGTGAAAAATGTGACACTAAATGGGCCCTGAACATTGTCACATTTGTACAAGAGTGGAACTGGCAGTCACTGGGCACTGCTAGGGGAGAGAGGGAGGAAGAGGGGCATGTGACAACACATTGGGTACCTGGTCTACTACCAGGAGGAGTGATGGTCACCTAGAAACCCAAATTTCACCTGCATGCAGCCTACTTATGAGGTAAAACCTCACTTGTACCTCAAAACTCTATAATAAATAAATGCTTTTTTAAAAGAACACTTGTTTACAATATGAGAGCTAGATCAAGGAGGTAGTGTCACCTTGTTCAAACTTAACTTGAGAATGTATGAGTCAGGCAACTCAATTTTTTGCCACTTTGCACGTGTCCAAGAATGATCACAAAAACAGCAGGGATATTGATTCTGGGATTATAAATATGCATATTTTAGTGAGTAAGTGAATTCATAAATTCAGGATCCAGAAATAATGAGGATCAACTGTAGTTACTTCTGGATGACAGCATATATACCTTAGACAGACATATTGCTATTTCGGTCTCACTTGAAATTGTGGTTCATTCGATTATGAATAAACGTTGACTTAGAGGTAAAATAATTGAATTAGTACTTGAGTTTTATTTTCTTAGTTAAAGGCTCCTCATTTAAAAAGTAAGAGTTATTTTAGCCTATTTTTGCGAAAGGATAGCTGCCATTTTGTATTATAACAAGTTTTTGTTGTTGTCATTACTACTGAAACCATTACTTTTGCTTTCCCCCCCAAAGGGAGGAGAGGTAAGAAGTTTGTTTCAAAATGTGTTACTGGAAGTAGAAGTGGGAGTCTTGAGACTAGAAGTACCAAAAGTGTTGCATTGTCCAGTGAGCCCCTTAGGCATGTGGGCAAGTACACGAAGTGGTATTTGTTGTACAAAAGAAGAGAAAACAGGTGAGTTCAAATTGGAGCATGGAAAAGTCCATTCACAGAGCATAGAAAAGTCCAGACTGAATTAAAGAAGGAAGAGATATCAAATATGGTGAAATCATTATAGTGGGGTCAGGATATAGGAAATGTGTAAAGTGAACATAGTAAACTAGAAGTTTTTGCAGAGCTCTTAGCTAGGACCATATGCTGAGCAGATATTAAGAGATGCTTTCCCTTGTAGACCACATATGTTAATTTGGGCAAGACTGGGGCCAAAGCAGACCACCTGAAGCCAACAGTAGTAACTTAGAAGAATAAAATTGAGAAAAATAATGTAGAAAATAAAGGTGCAAAAGTCATTTTGGAATTGTTTTTAAATTACTGTAATAGGTAGATAAAAATGGATTAATTAAAATTATTCCTAAGTTTGGAGTTAGTTGACTAGGAAAATGCCCATACTGTTGAAAGAACCAGAGGAAATTGAGAGAAGCTTTGAGTAGCAAAGGATTCTAGAAGAAATCTAATTCAATATGAGTGAAATTTCTTTTTCTCTAATTTTAGTGACATGAAATTTTTTTTTTACGCAAAGCAATGTGCTTTATAGTTGGATTAGAGAGGCTTAATTATTATTCAAAACTTATTTATGCAAATATTCCCTTTCAAAAGTCCTACCCATTTGCACAATCACTGTTATTTGGAACACCACAAGATAAGTCTTCCTTCTCTTCTACATACTAGTTATGTATATACTAGTTATGTATATAAGTATTTGAAGTCAGTGATTAAGCCTACCCTTGATATTCTGCTCCCAAAACAAATATTCCTACTTTCCTTAATTATTCTTCTCATCAACTACTTTCCAGGTCCTTGATCATTCTGATCACCTCCTCTGAAGGCATCCAGGTTTAGCAGTTACCATAAATATATGATGCTCAAAAATTAACACAAGTTTTAACATGCCCTGTGACTAGTGTGGCGTATAATGGGATTGCTTCAATTTTGAAACACAATGATTTTTGATACCTAAGACTCTCCCACATGCATCAAGAGAGGAACTACTTCCAAGCCCACCTACACCCATCCTGTACTTATGCAATTAGCCTTTTGGACCTAAATCTAGGACTTTACAGAGCTGAGGAACAGACACTATCCTCTGAAAATGTCTGATGTTAGGCAACAAAAGAAGTAGGACACAGCAGAAGCCCAGAAGAAGTAGAACAAGCATAGCAAATGAAGAGAGGATGAAAAGAAATAAGGGAGAGGCAGAATAGTAAAGGATCAAACAATTAAGTGAACAGAGTTTCAAAGTGAAAGAGTATTAGAACATTAAAAACATTAAAAACAAAAAGAGATTTTTAAAATATAAAGAAAGAAAAAATATTTTTATATTTGGCAACAAAATGGTCTGGTCTTGAAGAAAACAATTTCAGGGCCATGATATGAAGGAATTTATATTTTAGGGATTAGGAAGAAGTTAGCAAGGAAACTGAGCAAAGACCAGAAATAAGGCCACATGGAAATCAAAGAAAGTAGAAAAATCTAACAGTAGCTAGAAGCATCATATGCTTTCACTTAAATCTTATCCTCTAACTTAATGTCATTTGTAAATCCCTTAAGGCATTCAGATTCCAAATCTCCAACACAAATAAATAAAAAATAAGAATTTTACTCAGGTAACAATATAATTATACCTGCTAACAAAAGCAAAACATCATTAATTATGTTTGAAATAAATGAGCAAGAGGACATGAAGTTTTTTCCCAAATTACCTAGTGAATTCACAATAAAGTGTGGTTTCAATTATAACACAACACCATTCCTGGAACTGCTTTAAAAGTTGCAGAAACATCATCATTCATTTGGGTCAGTTGTTTTAAAAGTTATCCTTAACATGTACTACTATTACATAATAATATAATATCAGAGTTTGCATTTTTTCAAGGATAAATTACGGAAAAGCACTTATTTGCATATTGTATCTCAGAGTCATGTCAGATTCAGAGTTTTTATACTCTGAGAATATTTTAATATCAAATTTATAAATTGCCAGTACCACAAAAAGCTTACATTTATATTGTCAGCGCTATGTTGGTTCTCTTTAAACATTGCTTTAAAATTAAACCGGCCAAGTTTTTCTTTATTGTATCTATTACTCAAAGTGGAAGATAAGATTTTTTAATGGGGACTTTTATATACTTCTGTTGAGAATCAAACTGGTAAACTGTGTTGGGAAGCAATTTGGTAAACATAAAACAATTGTGTTTATAATATATATAGCTTCTATTTGAACATTCCACTCAGAAATGTGCACCTGAGAGGAATACTCACCATTCCAAAAGGAGATATGCATGAATGTTTTTGCTTCAGGGTTATTATGATTGCAGGAAATCAGAGGTAACCTAGGTATCCAACTCTGGGAGGCTACATAGATAAAATGAAGTACATGTGTACAATATGGGATATTATGGAGCAGTAAGAAGTAAAGGCATAGCTATATTTACTAATGTGAATTCATCTTAAAAAGTTAAGTAAAAAAAACCAGCAAAAAGATAAGATGTATACTACAGTATCATTTAAGAAAATAAAACACATGCATACACAAATCATCATGGCATATCTCTTAGACAGGGTAGAGGAAATAGAAGTAAGGACAGGAGATGAAAGAACAAAGCTAAAAAAAATAATAAAAACAAGGGCAATGAACTGAAAATCATGATGAAGTTAATTGTGCAAACAATTAGAATTCTAGAATTTGGAAGTCACAGTGGGGGACAAAACATTTAGTGATACATTAAAATAGAACTGGGAAGGAAATGAAAACATATACAAAATGTATTTGTTTTATTAGTTCATAAACTATTTAAAGTCACTTTTAGGGACACAGAAACATTACATATTATGTATAGAATAAGTTATGAATAAGAAAATATATACATATTAATTCAAACTATCTTTACTTTGGCACATAGTCAAAAATATGATATTCTTCTTTATGTATGGATTATGTATATGGTGTAAACTGTCTAAGGTAAAACAAAGTGGCTTTGCAGAAACCCAGTTTGTAGGCCTAGACCAAATATCTGCAGATGTTATGAGGCCTAGCACACACTTGGGTGAAGAAACAGCATTTCTATGACTTCTTAGGTCAAAGAATGTTGATATATCAAATCAGAACTGGCAACCAAATTTTCTTAATTTCTTTAAAAAAAATCTCTGGACATAGTTTCTTCTCGAGTTGCAAGGGAAACAATTAACTTTGCATTTCAAATAGCTCACTATGTTTGGTTGTAGCTGATTATGCCAGTTATAAAGAACCAAACCCATAACACGACTCATATCTTAAAATACACGCTGAATGCTATGCTTGGTTGCATTAAGTAGCATTTGTTCAGTTCCTTCCACAAGGGAGTCTCGTGTTGATAATCACAATCTTTACAATAACTCTATAAAATAGTGACTGCCAGAAACAATTTAAAGGAAAAAAGTAAGAGTTTGGGTGGTAGAGTAGATTCCAATTGCAGCACAGCTAAAAAAAAAAAATTCAAACTAACCTGAAATCCTAATGGGTAAGAACCTCCACCACACTCCATAGCCACTGTGATTGATCCCTTAAGTACTGATTTATTTCCTTTTGAATCTTTGTCATTTTGGTTCCTTAACTCAATAGCCAATTGAGCCTAGCCCCTTTGCCCTCCCAGTACATTCTCCTCCATTAAGATAGTACTCTTAAAACAACCCACTATCTCAAATATTTTCAACAGAGAGAACACTCACTAGCTAACAAAGTTTAACTTTCTAAAAGCTACTTGATGTTCTTAACAAACACAGACTTCTAAAACATAGCATTGCATTGTGGCCAAGATCAAGCTAACAGTTAGATTACTAAAACACATTTCATTAGCAGGTATATAAAATACGTCACCAAGATTTACACAGGCTCTTTCTCAGCAATCAGAAAATTGCATTTCCTTGCTTAGAATAGTTACAACAACTGATAAGATTTTTTTGCTCACTGCCTCACTCCTGCTTTGTTGTTCACATTCAATTAGCTGGAATCAAGTAAATTCATCTAAGATCAGGACCAGGGAGAATATAGTCGAGGTTGCTATCACTTTTTCTGTCAACTTGTAAGAGTGCTATGAATTACCTTTAGACTTATCTTTGCCTTTCAATAGCTTTGAGAATGAGTGCATTTTTCTTATGCTACATGGTATATCTTTCTGACATTGGTTTAGTCTTTTTATGGATTAAAGAAGATTGCACCATTACAATATCTATAACATAAACTGACCCTGAGCAAGCCAGCACATTCTGCCTTAGGATTAGAACCGTGAGCGTGCTGGGAAAATCTTGGGCAGCAGATGGCAATCAAAAGAAAATGGTCTTCCAGAGTAAGGCTTCTATATTAGCTCAAGTAACAGAGAACTGGTCATCTGGGTACACCAACAAGCTTTCCAATAAAAAAGAACAAGACAAATATCCAATAATAAGATCATTGTCAGAGAATGGTCCTCTCCAAATCTAGATTCTGTTTGGAGAATCTTTTGAGGGCCTTTTTGCATATATCTCATATTTTTTTTATTAGACCTTTCTTTCACTTTCTTCTTAACTTCTTGAAACTTAAGACTATTTTTTCAGGATCTGGGCAGTAGTTGGAAATCGAGATAAATATCTTCTAAACAGCTTTACAGCTAGTGCTGTATCAGAGGCTGTAAAAATCCAGGAGAGACATGAATTGCTGAGTCCACAGAACTTTTTTTGCCAAAAACCCGATAAAAAAAATTAGACACAAAAATAATCTATGTTGAGGTTTCCTCAACAATCCCCCTTAAAAAAAAAAAGACAATTTCTTTGCAAATGAAATTCAGTGTCTGTCACAAACTTATTTCAGAGCCAAGACAGCAACATGGACAAATATATAATACCTTTTAATCCTTGTTTTCTAGTGAAAGCACTGGTTTTAAAATTAGCAACAACAAAATGATAATACAAAGAATTAGGAAGTTTTGCTCATTTTACATATAATATGATTTCTTAGGAAAGTCAAGCAAGTACAACCTGCTTGCTTCTTAGGAAAGTCAAGCAAGTACAACCCTGCAAAACTAACATTTGCAGGGCCCAGTATATCTAAATTTATTGTTAATATAGGAAGCATGATATTATCTAGGAAGTGAATAAAGATTTTAGTTTAGAAGTGATTAATTTTTTTTTTACTGAGATTTTGTTTAGAAAAGAGAGCTAAATGATTGTAAATGGATTGCAAAACTGAGTCCTCTTTGTGCGACAATTTTAGGGTCTTGAAAACCTGAAAGTCAATCTGTCAAACACAGGGATTAACTGAATATAAACTCCAAGCTCTACAATAATGCTATAGAACTTTAAAAGGTATTTTAGCAAACTTGGTAACAATGGTTCTTTTCTATTTATGATTAACAAGTTTTTTCCTTTGTTGATTTCTCTAAAAGTTACTATTTATTTTGACTGAAAAATTATACTTAACCATACTGATATCTGTAGAAAAAATGATTTAAAAAAGCCTAGGAGTTATCCTTAATTGGTAATATATTGCATACCCATGTGTTCCAGTAGTATTTAAAATGTTGACTTATATGGCAGAGATTATTAATTCCCCCTACTATCTTTCTCCTCTTTTGCCTTTATTAATAGAATTCAAACATTTCAGCAGGCATATGAATACTCAAATAAATACTATATTGCCCAGTCTCCTTTAGAGTTAGGTGTTGCTATGTGACCAAGTTCTAGCCAACAGGATGGAAGCAGAAATAGTGTAGAAGAAGTGCGTGCGACTTTTGGCTGGGTGTCATTAAAGGAAGAGGGTATATGTCTCACCCTTTTTTGATTCTGCTAACTGAACCATGAACTGGATGGCTGCAGCTAGAGCAATCATCTAGGTGCATCTGAGCAAAATATTAAATGTCCCAATTTTAGTCCGAGACAAATACAGAGTTCAGAGCTAGTGAGTGGGTCTTGCTCCATAATGTACATAACAACCCAGGGTCCTGATATCTTGTTTAAGCTACTGTTATTTTGTTTTTTCTTACTATTTGTAACAAAAATTTTAAGAAAAAGATTCATTGAAACAGAATTATGCTGGTATAAATCATTTGGGGAAATTTGAATTATGGCATATCTGTATCATATATGATGGAAAATAACTAAGGGATATTTTGTGAGGTATTTCCCCTGCATCTACAAAGCTGGAACTTCCACCATGAAAGACTAAATCACCCCAAAGGCTCTGAGTCTCTCTATGTAGAAAAAATGATAAAACTAACAATTGCTACTGACATCTTCCCTACTTTCTCTGCAAGTCTCATCAACTCTGTATTCAGCTTCCTGGCTCTCAAATTCTCTTCCTTTTGTTTTTGCCATTTTAAATTATTGGTATCATATGACATAGCTCTAGCTCGGGGGTTCTTTGACTGTTTCCTGGTTCCATTAAACTTTTTCACTTATTCCACTCTTCTCTCTCATAATCAGAAAATAAATAGTAGAGCTACAAGGATTCATACAGAGCAATAGGCCAACATTAATTTATAGATAAAGTGGACCTAGAAACGTCAAGTTAGTCAAAGCTATAAAGTATATATCTGGCAACACTTGGATTAGAATGACGCTCTCTTGAGAGCCAAACCACTGCACATCTCCCTTCAGTGGGTAGCTGCCAGACCCATGTATGTCCTGTCCAGTCGTCCCTTCCATCCTTTCCTCCCTATGCCTTTTAATATTTATAGCTTTTGATAAAGATAAAGAGGAAAAGTTAGTTAGAAAAGAAGGTGTATATGTGAGCCAGTGACTTGTCTATAGAATGCTGTGTCAGATGCTTTTTTATAGTTTTAATATTGTCCTTTTATGAGTCTCTTCAATAATCTGACTTCTATTTTTGAGGAATTGAATTTCATTAGTATATTTTTCAGAATTCTAAAATTCCTACCACAGTAGTGCTTTATCTTTCCCTACCACACCCCAAGTCTCCTGTATCCCCAGTCTCAGGAACTGGTAGCATATGCGAGTGAGAAATCTGAGCATCATCTTTCAATTCCTTTCTGTATCTTACCTTTCACATCCAATTATTCAACAACTGCTCTCAAGTCTACCTCTGTAACATTTTCTGAACTCACTCTGTTAACTTCATCACCACAGAAGCTCAGTCCTTGTTTGGATTATAAAAGCAACTTTCTAACTGGCGCCCCATCTCCGTCCTATTCCAACCCAATCCTTTCTCCAGCTTGCAGCGAGAGACCTTTCTAAAATGCAAGTCTGGCCATAGTTAAACAAATTATCTCAGTAAATGTCCTAAACTTCAGAATATTGCTCTTCAGTAGGACATACATATTTGTATGGTCCAGCTTGCTCATTCCTCAAGTTTTATCTCTTGCTACATCTCTCTACCTGAAGCTTCTGTGTTACATCTAGGTCCTTTAATTTGGCATGCATTTTTGAGATATGTTTTTACCTCTAGGATTATGATAAACTATAATCACATCTTTTAGCATGATATCTGTGAGTCGCCAGCTTAAACCTAGTGTTCATTCCTCGTGCTCTGAAAGTGTCTTATACATGCTACACATAGTACTATGATAGCATCGCCATAATGTAACGGAGGAAATACAAGTGTTCAAACTTTTATCTTCTCCAGATGAAATGTCTTAAAGAAGAAATTATATATTCAACTTTATAGTACAAATGCCTAGCACACAGATGGTTCATGATATTTAATTATTGGTTAACAAATAAATGACTACATCAGCAAAGGCTTTGGTCTGTGATTCCAGCTATGCCACATCTACTACTGAATGATCTTTTTCAAAATTGACCTTGTTCTTTAATTAATACTGCTGGCTAAGCTGCCTATTAATAGTCCAGTCATCTTACACTGTACCCTCACCACCACACACATAAACACAAACATCATGACACACACACATGCATGATGAGAGTAAAGCTGAACTCTGACATCTTGCCTAGGTGATATCACACACTTTCCTTTTCATCACAATATTGGTTGCAAGTAGACCAGTTACTCTACCATTAAAACTTACCTGTTCTATTTTCCACCCTCACAGAGCTAATCTCCAGTTCTTCCAAGATAAGAACCTAATGAATTAATCCATGCCAAAAAGAGCAAAGTGACTGCCCAAATGGATTTTGACCACAAACAGTAGCTGAAATATCTCCTCATTCCACTTTATATCTAACTTAAAGGGAAGAAAATAAGTGATAATGGAGGTGTGGAACAAAATTAGATATTTTCTCTAGATGGCATCTGTTCACAGTATTGCTAAAACTACAGTAGATATAAAGGCCAATTATATTAAAATATCTCTAGTTGCAAGATAAAAATTAGAAAAACCAGTCTTCCAATGAGAAAGAAAAATTTTATACTGATAATTGGATTACAGAGGAGATCTAAATTTCATTATAGCAATAGAATGCTATCTGGAAATATTCATTTTTCCCATATACAGCTAAAACGCATGCATACCAGTAATACCTTTGAAATTGCTTTGTATAGACTCCTAAACTACCTATTAATCTAAAATGAAAAGAAACCTTAAAAATTGACAACAATTCTTTAACAAATCCAGCTGTCTTCTGTCTGCCTAGAGCACTTTTACAACGTGCTAAAGTGACCCTACTAAAAATATATATAATAAACTACAGAAACTAATAAACTGCTGTCTTCTGATAACTATTTCAAAGAGGTTTATGTTGCCAGTTCAAATTGTTTCCACGACTTTTCAATATGTCTTTAAAAAACGTGTAACATAGATTTTTCATTATAAGCGATGTTGACAGTTAACTTCACTAACCTTTAACCCCAATTTAAGTGATACTTGTGTATGCTTTTATGCACCAGAACTATCATTACTATTAGAAGTAGGAGTGTCAGTCTGTCAACTGAGTTCCTTGGCATGAACAGTACAAACATTATCTCAGTAGACTAATGAATTCACATTTTCTACTTCGCAAACTATTTTCTTAAACACATTTTTAGGTGCTAGAACTATAGCAAATATCATGGAGGTTCTTAAATGCTGGGAACAGATTGCAAGTCATAGAGATATAGGTTCTTTGACTTCACATGAATGATTAGGAAAGATAAATGTAATCTTATTTATGAGAGCCCAGATATAATTTGTTTCACATGACAATCAGAGTTTTGTGGAAAAGGCTGGGAAGATAAAGAGCCAGGGAACCTATTGCCATTGGAAACTCAGTGATCATTAATTAGATTCACTTCCTAAGGATTCTTACTCCAATATCCACGTCATTTTGTGAATGTATCATGCTTAAATTTTTCACTATTAATGACAACTAATGAATTACTAATATGCTATTCATTTAGCAATTTTTCTACAGAATAACTGTTGGAGGCAACTGGAGTTTCATAAGCAAGTAATTCAGCTAGTCACACAAGAAAAGAGAAACATGGTGATGTATTTTTACATAATTAAAAGTTTTACTTTAAAAAAATCAAATGAAAAATTTAACTTAGTCAAACCATTTCTTCTTCCATAACATTTTTATGGGCCTAGCTAAAGCTGACCTTTAAAATCATGTTACTATTAAGATCAGATATAGCACTCTACTGAAATTGATGGTGATAGTTTTAATACAATGTGAAATGGAATATGGAATCTACCTAAATTTGCCCTTTATCAAAAGCAATACAGCATTCGGACACTGATCAGATCTGTAGGCAAGATATTCAGGCACAGATGTTATTAAACACAATTTACTGGAATCAAATATTTGATACTCAAATTCATTTCAAATAATGAACACAGGAATCTTTTTTTTCTCCTCTGAGAAGATCAGTGGTATTACCTTTGATATATCAATAGCATATTTTTACAAAATACAGAAAGAATAATTTATGGTTTGATTAGTTATTAAATTTTCCTGCTCTAATCATATGTTTTTTTTTTCTTTTTGGCTAATGTGAGGTCACAGACCTGGCACCTGCACTTAAAATATCCAATTACATGTCTTTGAATTCCTAAATGCAGTTACTCTAATATATCAGTGGGTCTCAAAAGACTAGAGACAATTAGATGCAAATTGGCAAGTGAGGTTAGCAAAGAGTTTTCACAAATCTAATATTCTTTCTTAATTATAAAACATCATAATTTTTAACAAGTTTTAGTAGTTGAGAACTATTTTCTGGAAATCATTATTAAATACTAATTGCAGGCTTAATGATTCTTTCTAAACTCGGAATGCATGAAGTATATATACATACCTGATTTTCTGTGAACAAAGGAATTTAGCAATTACCATTAGCATCAGAGTTCAAAATAAAATTGATAATTAACAAATGACAGTGGGTGGGCAATACAAAAACATTCCAACAAACAATAATAATCAGCCTAGGGGTCTAATTCTTATTTTAATATTAACCTTAAGTAACTCAATTTTGAATCTTTGAGCATTATCAAAAAATAATTATAGTGTTATCTGTATTTTTAGTTTGTTAGAATAGACATCAAAATATAAGTATGTCTACTCAATACCACCACCTTTAGAACTGATATTGGGGAATATATCAGAATGATTATTCATAAATTATTGATGGGTATATCATTACCAAATTAGATGTTTAAAAAAATTTGATGTATGAATACTAAAAATATTTGAATAAATCTCAATTTAAAACTTAACAGTACTTTTAGTCAAAATAAACTTACGAAGGATTTTATTAATCTGAAAAAAATTGTGTGGGTATTTCTTAAAATGTATGCAGAAGATCACAAAGGAAAAATGTCCATCTGAGAACTTGACTCATTGAATCCTCCTTTCCAAAGTTTGCATAGAATGTCAAAGAGCTTATAGATAATACTGAAGCTCAACTAATGTGTAGATTCAGAAATACTATTTTATAGAAAGTTAAACAATTATGTAAATTTTTTTAAAGCAGGATTTATTGAGAGGATGAAACCTCCCACAGTGGGAAGGAACCCAAAGAGGTTGCCCGCTTATGTAAATTTCAAGTCTTTGTTTGCTATGGGAACATTCATATTAGTCATTGTGGTGAATTATAAACAGGCCACTTGATTAGTTTGACAAATACATACACTTAAGTAGTCCAAAGTCTTACCAAAATATAGATTATTACCACCACTCCCAAAGTTTCTTTCATGCATCTTCCACATAAATCTCTGCTTCTCTCTCTAAATACCCATCAGAGGTGACCAAAACTCTGATTTTTTTCACCAAGATTGGTTTTGCCTATCACAGAACTTCCTATAAATGGAAGCATACAGTACATCCCCTCCTACGTAAGGCTTTCTCTCGTCATGTTTTTGAGATTCGCCAAATTTTTCTCTGTATCAGTAGTTCACTCTTCTTTATCAGTGAGCTGTGTTTCCTCGTATGAACGCATCAGGTTTTTTAATTCATTCTCTTGTGATGAACCCCTGAGTTGTTTACAAATTTTGACTGCTATCAATAAAACTGCTATGAACATTCTTACAGAAATTGTTTTGGGGATATGTTCTTTCATTTCTCTTGAAGAAACACAAGTAGAATTGTTAAGTGATAAGGTATACGTACAGTTTGTTTTATAGGGCACTGCTAGATTGTTCCACAAAGTGGTTGTGTCATTTTACACTCCCACCAATAACATATGAGAGTCCACTTGTTTTTCATCTTCTCCAATTTTTGCTGTGATTAGGCTTTTAAATTTTGGCTATTTGGGTGGATAAGTAAAGGTATCCCATCATGATTTTAATTTATATTTCCCTAAATATTAATTAAGATTAATGGAGATTAAGGTTTTCATAGGTTTATTAGACATCTGTACAACTCCGTGGCAAAGTGTATGATCAAATCTTTTGCCCATTTTTGAATTATTGTTGAACTTTAGGTATTTTTACTATAACCTGAACTCCACTCATTTTCAGCATGTTATGCTTTCCAAATACTTTCTTCTAGTCCACAGGTTGTCAATTCATTTTCTGAATTATTTTGATGAGCAAAAGTTTTAAATTTTGATGAATTCTAATTTATCATTTTTTAATAATTATTGCCTTGTTGTTCTAAGAAATTTTACCTGCACACAATTCATAGATATTTTCCTATTCTGGTTTTATACTTTTCAGTTTTTTGCTTAGGTCTATCCAATTAATTGATCCATCCCCAGTTAATTTTTTTGTGTAGTGAGAGGTAGGAGTTAAGGCTCATTTATTTTCATGCTCATATCTAGTTGTTCTAGCACTACCTGTTAAGAAGACTTTTCTTTCTACACTCAAATATTTTGATGTCTTTATTAAAAGTTGACCAGGTCTGTAGGAGTCTATTTCTAAGTGTTCTGTTCTATTCTATTCTTTTATATTCTATTAATCTATTTCCTTCTTTATATCTGTACCACACCTTCTTGATAACCATGGCTTTATGATAATCTTGAATTAAGGTAGTATAAGTCCACAAGTCTTATTCTTCTTTTCAATATTGTTTTACATATTCTAGTAAATATTTCAAGATGCTTTCACATATATTTTAGAATAAGCACCTCAATTTCTTTAAAAAAAAAAAAAGAACTGGTTAGAATATTTTGGAATTATGTCAGATCTATAGATCTATAGATCAGTTTGGAAAGAGTCATAACTATCTTGTCGATATATCTACTTATCTCATGAAACATTAGTCATTTGAAATGCCATTACAACAAAGTCCATGTTAATGTCAACTTGTAAGTCACTTTGATTTAGTTTGGATTCAATCATGGTCTCTTCTCTTCCTGTCTTTCATAGCTTCTCTCATTCACTGCTTTATACTAAGAGGCATCAGGAAGCAGATCAAGCTTAAAACAAATGTCAAGCCTCGTTTTGAGATTGCTTATTATTGAGGTCTCCACATAGAATTTTGAAATAAACAGTGACCTAAGGTTGCATTCTTTCCAACAAGTATTCACTGCTCTTGATTATACTCGCTAAGAGACAAGATCAACATTTTTTTTAAAAAGTTGACTATTTTATTGCTTACAGTTTAATCCACAAAATTTTGTTTTCTTCATCTGACTTCTTAATTGTTGTTTTTTTCTGTATGATCTTTAAGGAAGATTAGCAGTTTAAAATACTGAAGATGAAAATAACTAAATTTTCAATTTCATTTAAAGAAACAACTTATTCCTATTTAATTCAAATAAAAGTCTATGTGACCTACCTCATACTTTTGAACAAAATCTCATATTCAAGCTTTAAAAAAAAGTTATGAATGCTGAAAGACACTATATACTTTGCAAACAGACTGCTTTGGAACTGCCTTAATTACTTATGTTGGAGATGGGAGAACATATGTTTTTTGCAACTTGATGATCAGATAACTCTCACATAACAAATAACAAAAACTACATATATTAATTTAATGATTCAGAGATACATCTGAAGCTAAATTCTGGTTAAATATTACTTGGTGGAGAGGGAAAAGGAATGCAACTGCTGCAATTGTGTCATGTGTTGAGGATTTTCAAAATGCGATTTCCAATCCTTTTCAGCCATCTTTTTAAGCGAACTGACACTCTTTCTAAAAACACCAAGTTACCAAAAAGACAACCTCACACATACAGAATTTATTCATTCATTAATTTAATCATCATATTTTTTAAGTTAACAGAGGATCTATCACTGTGCTAGGCCCTGAGGTTAAAAAAAAAAAAGGAAACATGCTTACTGTCTTCATAAAGTTTTTATTATCCAGAAAGGGGCATACATAATTAAATAAATAAACAAAAGCAATCATTTTAGTAGTTGCTTTGAAAGAAATAATCAGTAGCAGCAGCAGTGGTAGAGAAACAAAGGGGGAAAAAATGGGTGTGTGACTTTAGATAGGATGGTCAGGGAAGGAATATCTAGGGGAAAAAGGACATACAAACTAGTCCTGAAGTTTGAGAATGATCTGGCCATAGGGTATTTTGAAAAAAGAAATGATTTATTCTGTACTCTTATTATACTGAATAAATGTTTCAGGGGTTTCCATCAGAAATCTGCAAGGTTCCTGACATTTAAAAGCTATGAAAATAAGAATGGGGGTGGGGGGCAGGACAATTTTTTGTTTAAAGGTAGCTATGAAACTCTGTGGCCTTTCTTTCAGGCTCGATCATTAATATCACCAGTGTTAGACATGCTATGCATAGTCAGTGTGAGAAAAAGTTGGTCATTTGCATCCACCTGATGTCAGACTTGACATGGTCTTAGATAGTTGAAGATTATACAAACTGACTTCTGCTAGCAGCCCAGATTAGTCTCAAGAATCCTATTCTGATGGTATTCTTAAGTGGTTTGCACAGAAACAGAAACACTGAGCAGAAAAAAAAGCCAGGCAGATGATAAATCCCATTTTATCTCTTTCAAACAATGATACAAATCAAAATGCAAAGTCACTGATCTGACTTAGGAGTACAAAGAGATACACTCACTTAAAAATGATAAATTTAATAACAACCCATAGTAATGTATTTTATGCTTAATACATTATCAGGCTTTCATATTTTACAGATAAATAACCTGGAGAATAATTCTCTTTGCATTTTTATTTATTTAGTTCAGAATAATGAATTTTTATGTGGTTGAATGCCTGCCTGGACATACATAAATTTTAGTCATATTATAATGTTGTTACAAAATTTAAGAAGACAAGATATTGAAAACAAGAAGCAGATACAGTTATTTTAATGCACTGTAAATATACATGCACATTCTAGTTTACAGTTAATATAGTCATAGTCCACAAAGTCTGATTTTCCTTTAATCACTTTGGATATTAGACAGATTTACCTTAATCTTAAGTTAGTCCTAAGTCAGGGTTTTTTAATTGTGACATTCTCACAATAATAATACACTTCATATATTTCAGTCATTTATGAAGTCAAATTAAGATTACAATTCCAATCTGAGTTATTAAGATACTAATAATTAAGTAATTACTTGGTAATATTTTTGGTATAGGAAAGATAAAGGAAAATATAGATGTATTAATTCAATCAGTTCTGTTTTTTAAAAAAAATATGGGTTTTTTTTTTGTCTTTTGACTCTTTGAAGGGATTTAGTGGTGTCAAAAAACATTTAGATGTAAATTTCCAATTCATAAAATATTTCTGACTTCAGGAGGATATAATGAGAATCTTTTTAGGCCATCCAAGAGTTTCACAGATAACACCTTATACCCTGGCAGACATTTCTAAGTCCTTGAGAAGCTGAGAAAATATGTGGTATGGATGAGGAGAGCTAAGTAGGAGAGGGCAGAGCCCTGGCCCAGCTTTCCTTAAAAGATAAGTGATTTTTAAGCTACAAGCTATAAGAAAAGTTCTTGTACATTAAAGTGTCCACAGCAGCGCTATACACACTGCTAACCTATTAGTTAGTCTCTGATATTATCATAAACTCGTGCCAAAAGCAAGTCAACTGCTGAAGTCCCCGCTTATCCACAGGGATACATTCCAAGATCCCCGGTAGATGCCTGAAGCCTTGGATAGTACCAAACCCTATATACACTATGATCAACAGTTGATCTGATAATGAGAGGTCTACTAACTGACTAATAGGCAGACAGTGTATATAGCACAGCTATGCTGGGCAAAGGGAGGATTCATGTGCAGGGTGGCATGAAGTGAGATGGTGCTAGCAATATTTCATCACGCTACTCAGAATGTGCACAATTTATAACTTAAAAATTGTTTATTTCTGAAATATTCCATTTCATATTTTTGGACCATGGTTAGCCATAGGTTACTGAAAACACAGAAAGTAAAACTGTGTATAAGGGAAGACTCTGTGTACCTTTTTTTATTCAGTTCAATAGATATATATGTTTTAATAGCCAAACTTTCTCGATGAAGGAAGCAGTGTGTTGGTTTACATTCTGATGTAAGCTCCTCATCCCATTATTAAATAGTAATACCCAATTGATCTCCAACTCATCCTCACTTACCCTGGTTTAGGAGCAATTGAAGGTCGAAATTTCACCTGCACATAGATTATTTATGTACCTAATCCTGACTTGTACCCCACATCTTTAAAATAAAATAAAGTATTAAAAAAATACCTAATTGGCAGATCAGAATCTGCTCACAGACTACATGTGATTTAGGATGGTGGCTACAACCTATAAAACCTATGTATGAATCAGGAAGAACACCATATATGGACTATACCTGTTCTATGTAAGAGTCACTAAGCTAGTGATTGTCTTTGAAGTCTTGAAAATATCAAGTGTAAATCCTAAATAAAAAGAAATAAAAGTGTTATAATGTTTAAGGGCACATCTTACATACATACAACCACAGACAGGTACATAAACAGCCACATACAAACAGGCCTCAAAATACAGAAACTACTAATTCCATAAAAAAGTCATTTGCAGCAGGAAAAGAACTTCATTATGGACAATGCATTGTTAGTGGGATCATCAGGTGAGGTTTTGGGCTGTACCTTTCAACATGAGGAGTGCCAGAACTCAACAACATAGCCCAGCTCTGATGTCAGGGGTCCTGGGCTCCTGGTTGTGTATTCTCTGAAACAGAAGGCAATGGCATTCTTAGGAACCACATTTAACCACGGTTCAGGGCAGAGGAAGAAATTCTAAGCCAAAAAGGACACAAAAAAATGAGGTAAGACTCATCCCCAGAGCCAAAGTACAGCCAGACATGATGGGTACTTTTGAGGCACACAGGAACTCACTGGGAAGAAAGGCAGAGTTTTTCCTCACTAGAGGAAAGAGAGGAGGAGGAGAGGCATAAGGAACCACAAACATCAGGCACTTAGGAAGAGGGTGGGTGTCACTGTAAAGACACAATGCAAGAGTGAGACAAAGGCTCAACTGTGATTATAAAACCCTCAGTTTAAAACTTGGACTTTTCAATAGCATTTTCAAACAGTCTAACATTGTTAGAGAGGAATATGTGTTTAGTTTAGGACCCACCACAGGAGGAAGCAATTTTGATCCCTCTATTTTGTTTCCAAATGCAATTGGCTAATGTCTGACGACTTCCCTAGTTTACACTGTACACATTCCTAGATAATTTTCTCTATTTTGTGGGCTACCCTTTGAAGTTCTGATTATATTTACTATCAAAGGGGAATCATGCAAGAGACCTAAAGAAATTGAGTTTGATTTAAGTAATCAACTTCATAAAATTGTTTCGACTTTACTATAAACGGCCTCTAGGAATGAAATAAGCCTGATTTGGGGGGAAAAATGAGAACAAAATGGGATTAGTGAAGTCATAATTCACCTCAATTATGTAACATTTCCAATTATTGTATTGCTGGTATTAATTTATTACACATTTTAAAAAGAAATTAGGTGGACGCTTATATTTAAGTCCTTCTCATCCTCACTTGCATGTCTCCTATGTTCCTCCTCCCAACAATAAAAAGGAGAGGAATGTATCCAATATACCTTAAGCTGATCAGGCCTGGTCGGTTCTTTCACATTGCCCTTAATATTTTCTCTTTTTATGAAAGACCTGACAAAAATCACCCTGACAATTACCCTGATGAGAGGGACAGATTCTGATGGAGCACCAGGGAAGGAAATATTTCTCATAAATGGCCTCACTCTAAGCCTCAAACTCATACCATTAGCTCCGAAGGATGAGGCAACTAATTATACAAGAGGCTGTTGCCAGAATCTCCGACATGCTATAAACCCTTTAAATATAGGGTCTGACAAACTGAATAATAAATTCTTTCTCTACTTCACATATGGCCTGTGATCATGTGGCTGAATATTTCAAAACAATGGTGTCGTGAAAACTAAAATAGAACAGTAGCATATGGGGTCTCCAGGGGGAGTGAAGCTGAGGAGTCCACAGATATTGAATGGCCAGGAAGGTAGTGTTCCATTTCACAGGTGCTCCCGGGCAATGGAGAGAATTGTGCTAACTTGAAGTTATAATTAGAGGAGGCCTTAGAATGACATCATGTCTGCAAGGGCAATGAAGCACATGGTTTTGTCCATATGTCTTACCACATTGTTTTCCATTTTTGATTAATTTGTAAAAACTGTGGCTAAACAAATAAGGATTGAAATGCATTCATTTATTGCATATCAACTAATTTTTTTTTTTTTTTTTTGAGTTGGAGTCTCACTCCGCCGCCCAGGCTGGAGTGAAGTGGCGTGCTCACGGCCACCCCAGCGTCGACCTGCTGGGCTCCAGTGATTCTTCTGCCTCAGCCTTCCGAGTAGCCGGAACTACAGGTGCACACTACCACGTCTGGCTAATTTTTTGATTTATTGTAGAGACGAGGTCTCACCATGCTGCCCAGGTTGATTTCGAACCCATGCCTCAGGCAATCCACTCGCCTCGGCCTCCCAAAGTGCTGGGATTACAGACTTGAGCCACCGTGCCCGGCCTAACTCATTTTTATACATTGTTTTTTAATCGTGTTTTGTTTTGGTTTAGTTTGGATTTTATCAAAAGGGCAAATGAATAATCATAAAAAGTGTGTGGTATATTTAGAGTGACTGTTTCTTTGAAGAAACCACTTTCTATTATTTGGTGGACTATTATTACTATAGACCATAAATAAGAATTGGCAACTTGACAATAAAACATTAGTTGTTTTCTTAAAAAGAACCAATGTCTTGGATGAAAAGAATCATAAGAACATATTTGAGAAAACTGATATATGAAAGTATATTCCAAAATATTAGAATAAGTCAAAATAAATATCATCAAAGGTGAATCACCATTTTTGAAAACAGTTAATATGTCTTATCAGTAATTGAATATTTCCAGTCACATCCATAGCTGTGTTGTTATCTATAGAGTGAGGGAACTGGGGCCCTATTATAGTTACACAAGCAGACACAGTGTAGCTAGGGGAAATTATAATGGTAGGTAAAAGTAATTGTATACTCATCCGGGTTTGGATGGGTTTTAGCGAAGATTGACAGATTTATGACTAGTATTTGGGCCTTATCAAAACCTGAGGCAAAAATGAGCTGGGGGATATTGAATCCAACTCCCCATCTGATGTTTTATTCCCCTTTACGATATCATAACCTCCTGTACAGTGGAACTATTTTGAATGTCTTCAGTAGCAGGGAACTCAATACCTTACAGTCATCACTCAAGTTGCTTCTAAATTAAAGAGACAAAAGAATAGAGTCAAAAAACCATTTCTCTCTTTTTCCAAAGATAAGCAGCTTTCCAGATTCTCTGTGATTGCTTTTTGTATATGTGGGCATGGGGGTATAATTTTCTTCTTAAACTATATGTTTTATTATGGAAAAGCATTCCTTTTTCTTATTTATTAAAATTCAATTTGAGAAAAAGAAGAGCCCTAGGAGGCCACTTTGTTGAGTATTTGTTTATAAAATTAATTAGGTACATTGTAACCCACCTAGAAGGGTTGAAAAATACAATTCTCAGCAGGCAGCATTCTAGGAGTAAAGATTCTCTTAGTGACTGAATTATAGATACCCTGGCTTTTATTTTTTCTTGTTATAAATGCCTATCAGTTTGATTTTTTTTTTCAGTGACTGCTACTTAAAATACCATCTAGAAAGGTAATCCCCAGAGGCGCGCTTTTATTGTTTGAAACTCAGGAAAACAGCAATACGATCTTTCAGCCTGTGTGTGTAGCAAAAGCTAGATCACTTGATTGGGCTTGAAGGTCAGTTTCTCTTTATGTTAAATCCCTGTCTTCAAATGAAGAAGAAAGGCAAGAAAAGGAAGCTGAAGCTTTGACCCACAGAAACAACCTCTACAGTTAACCAGTGAACCTAGCTCTGGCTTAAAATGAGTAGCCAGGCATCACATTTTGCTTCTTTCCAAAAATTGTTAAGCACAAAGAGAAAGCTAGGAAGGAAAGGTAACAATAGAAGTGGCAATGAGGATATCCACAAGCATAAGAAACTTGGTAAGGCATGTGCTTCTGAAAGCCCAATATGCCTTCCTAATGGAGGCAAGGTTGCTTGTCTATTGAAAGGACAAAAAAAGAACTGTTTGGGAGAGATGAGACATTTGCCTGCAACATTCAAAATGAAGAAGAGAATACAAACAGTAAATGGAGAAAAGGCTGATTTAGAAAAGGGGAAAAGCAATCAACTAAATCAACATGTTTTTATTTTCTTTTTTTAGATTAGAAA
This sequence comes from Tarsius wallacei, assembly GCA_963574415.1. NCBI lineage: Eukaryota > Metazoa > Chordata > Mammalia > Primates > Tarsiidae > Tarsius > Tarsius wallacei. Next base: position 32,075 of record CAUYQG010176544.1, read on the forward strand.
ATATAGTTTATTTAAAAGTAAATTAGAGAGAGAGAGAGAGAGAAGATTCACCTCCCCAAGGTGGGGGAGAGGGGCAAAGCCAGGAAGCATGGAAACAGCCATAGCTCAAAGAACACATGACCACACCAGAGTCTAGTAAGGCAATGGCTCAACACAAGTTTTTCAAAAGACAAACATCAATTTCAGAGTAAGAAATATTGAAAATATTGTGTTAACAGGATGATAACAGTCTATTGCATTGAGAGTGTTCATTTCAACGAGCACTGATTCAGAGAATAATATCATGAGTTTAGTTTAGTACAAAAACATTAGTATGCCTACTATGCATAGTCACTGCTTTTCATGCTGGAGATATAAAGAAGAATAAGGCATGGTCACTACCCTAGAGAAAATTGCATTCTCAGGACTATCAGACCACATACAGTTAATTTCAGTGTAATGTGTTAAATGCTGCAACAGCACCAGAATGGGAATTTAGACCAGACTAAGGGATCAAGGAAGATTTTCTAGAAGAGATAATGCTTGAACTGTCTTTCATTTAGATCAAAGCTCAACACTATTTAACTCTGTGCTATAGGGCAACTGGCATAATCCCTTTCAGCATGCTTCCTCATTAATTAAAAATGGGTGCAATAATACCAATCTCACAGGTTTGTTATGAGGATTAAAAGATTAAACACAAGAAGTGCCTTACACTCTACTTTGTATGTTGTATTTTAAATGTTTGATAAATGTTTTCCTTCCTGCTTCTTATAAAATGTTAGTGCTGGAAGCGGCTTGAGGTATGAATGACCTATGCTGATGTTTAATAAATGAGGAAGCCATGGGCATAAATCTTGGGTGACTTGCCCAAGGTCATCCCAGTCAGCCACAGAGCCAGGCCTCCTCATACCTAGACTAGTACCATCTCCACAATAACTGCCACATCATTTCCATATAGTGGTATGGAGATTAATGAATGAGTGTGATAGGAAGCATTCCAGAGGGAAATATATGCATGGCAAATAAGGAGTCACTAAAAAAAGAGAGGGAATATATATACATATATGCATATATATGTATCTGTGAACTAGTGGAACATAGATTGTAAAACAAACCTGAAAGCAAACTTAAATCAGGAAAAAAAAAAACAAAGAAGCTAAAATCACACAATAAAATAACACAAACAAATACTGTTCAAGATTTAGTAGAGTGATTTTAAACAACTTTGAATATGGACATAACTAGTATCAGTGGAAAAAGGACAAGTTAAAATTAAAATGTATGTTTCTTAAAGATTCCTTATATTGTTTGGATGTAAAAAATGATAATAAAAATTTCATCTGTGAAAATTTTATAAAATAATTAAATTGGGGCAGGGCTCAGTGGTTCATATCTGTAATCCCAGCACTTTGGGAGGCCAAGTTGGGAGGATTGTTTGAGCCAATAAGTTCAAGACCCTCCTGGGCAACGTAGCAAGACCTCATCTCCACACACACACACACAAAAGTGAAAAATTAGTGGGGCATGGTGGTGTACACCTATGGTACCAGCTACTTGGGAGGATGAGATGAAAGGATTGCCTGAGCCCAGGAGGTTGAAGCTATGGTGGGCCATAATCATGCCCTCCCACCTGAGCAACAGAGTCAGACCCTGACTAAATAAAAAAAGACTATAGCAAAGCTGGTTACAGAACAGATCGTATTGTAAGAATCTCCACAAAAGCAAGGGTTCATAAAGACTCCCTGCGTGAGTAGGTGTGCCCTGGTAGGTGAGCGGAAGTCCATCTGAGGGGAGACTCAGGTTCATTCATCCAGGCTGTCCTCCAGAGGTGACTGCAACCCATCACCACCCTGAGTCTGGAGACCCAGGCATATAGGATAGGCTGCCATTCTCGAAGCTATCTTGAGAGAAGGCAGAAGAGAACACCTGCCCCTCACCACCTGGCACCTGACTCATGCCATCACCTGCAGCAGCAGGCCAGGCACAAGCAGGAGAAACTGTGGAGAAGGCAGGTCATTAAAATCTGGAATAAAGCTCCAATATTGGTGATGAGACGCTGTGGGGCACCATGTTTTCAGTCCTGGGACTGGACAGAGACCTGCATTGCCCCACCCAGCTTCACCCAGCTTACATCTTGGGACCCAGAGGCTATCTACTCATTGTACTCAGAAAGACAGAAGCTCCTCCCTCACACTGGAACAAGCACAGAAACATCAGATCTGAGGGGAAGACTTGACAGCTGCAGTGAGTAGGGTGAGTCCGGATCTGGTCCATCCTTCTCCCACAGTAGTCCATGGAGCATCTGACCAATGCTGAGCAATTCTATCAGTCTACACTGAGAGTGGAAGGGAGGTGCTGGAGACCAAAGCCACTCCCTGAGGCAGAGACAGCAGTCAAAAGGAACCTGGAGTTACAGAAATGGACACAGAGTGAGTTTTTTTTTTCTTCTTGTTTGTTTTTTGTTTCAGTTTTTGCTTTTTTTCTTCTCTCTTTCTATTTTGATTTATGTTTTTGTACATGCTTTGTTTCTGTTATTTTAATTTTTTTTTTTTTTTTTAGATTTTCTGTTTGTGTATGTGTATTTTTGTGGGAGGGTACACCAACGGGGGGGATTTTGTTTGTTTGTATGATTGTACTTTTTGTCTTTTTTTTTTTTTGTCTTTGTTTCTCTGTTTATTCATTACTTGGTTAACTGTCTATTTTCTCTCTTCTCTGTCTCCACCTTCCATTCATCTTCCTCCTTCCTTTTTCCATTCTTTTCCCTTTTCTTTCCTTATTTTGCTTTCGGCGGCAAAAAAAGACATCTCTACTGCATAGACAGACTGTAAAGCAGTGGGAAGTGGGTTTCAGGGGGCCCACACACCTGTCAGCAGATACCAGGTTCTGCAGATAGCTTCTGAATCACAGCTCTCCTCTTAAGTAAATCTCAAAACTGCAAAAAGCACAGGCCCCCACCCCCAGTCCAGCTTCAGAATTTAACAAAACCAGAGGATCTGCATAAGGAAGAAAGGAGATTGAGCAAACAGAAATAAAAGCTATCCCCCATCACTGAACAACAGAGTTAAAGAAGAGGTTAAAAAAGGGGGTAGTGGTGGAAAACCTACACAAATGAAGAAAAAACAAAGGAAGAATATGAGTCTCATACAGATCCCTGGGAGAATACAGACTTTGGAACTTAAACAATGAAGAGCCCCCAGAATGACTGGTCTTAAAACACAAACTTAGATATCAAGATATTAATAGAGAGAATAAATAGAAATGAGGAGAGACAAGAGGAAAGAATGAAGGAATTGATAACTTAAAGAACAGCAATAACGAATACATTGAATGAAATAAATAACAAACTGATAAGCATGGAAAGCAGAATTAACCAAGCAGAAGAAAGAACCTCAGAGCTTGAGGACCAAAATATGGAACTAACCCAAACTGTTAAAAACATAGAAAAGAAGCTTAAAAAGACAGAACAAAACCTCCAAGAGATGAGTGATTATTTAAAGAGGACAACCCTAAGATTAATTGGAATCCTTGAGGCAGAGACAGAGACCACCCTGGAAAAAAACAATTCATGAAATTTTCCAAGAAAGCGTCCCTCATCTCTTCAGTGACATGAATTTTCAAAGACTAGAGATTCAGAGAACCCCTTCAAGATGACAAATAAGAAGACCAACCCCTAGACACATAGTAATTTGCCTGCACAAAGTAGGTATAAAAGAAAAAATCCTAAAGGCTGCAAGAGAGAAAGGTCAGATTACCTACCAGGGAAGACCAATTAGAATAGCAGCAGACTTATCTACAGAAACACTTCAGCTAGGAGAGCTAGGAGTCCAGCCTTCAAAGTTCTCAAAGATAAACAATTTCAACCAAGAATTACCTACCCAGCAAAGCTAAGTTTCATCAGTGATAGAGAATTAAAATCCTTCCCAGACATTCAGTCTCTAAGAATTTACACTGCCTCCAGACGAGCTCTACAAGAAACTCTTAAGAAAATATTAAATTCAGAAGAAAGGAAAAAGAGAACAACAATGCTTTTCTCAAGAAAGCAGGAAAAAGATTGAAAACACATGAAACAACTCAAAAATCAAAAGAAAGACAACAAACAAATAGACAGCAGCAACAACAAACTCTATAAGAACTTCTTGACAGGGTTAAACTCTCACATCTTAATAATTAGCCTGAATGTGAATGTACTAAATGGACCACTGAAAAGACATAGAATGGCAAATTGGATAAAATATTATGAGGCAACAATATATTGTCTCCAAGAGACTCATCTCACCAGAAAGGACACCCAGAGACTCAAAGTAAGAGGATAGAAAACAAGTTGAGGTAAACAGAACACAAAAGAAACAGGAGCCACAATCTTAATATCAGACAAAATACCATTTAAGCTATCAAAGTTTCAAAAAATATGGAAGGTCACTAAATAATGATAAAAAGTTCAATCAATCAACAAGAAATATCCATCCTAAACCCAACATAGGAGCACCAACTTTCATAAAGCAGCTTCTAGGTAAACTAAAAACAGATATTAGCTCTAACTCTATCATAGCTGGGTACTTAAACACCCCACTAACAACCCTAAATAGATCATCAAGACAAAAAGTCAACAAGGAGATCTGAAACCTCAACATGATGCTTGACCAAATTGATAATTGATACCTACAAAACACTCTACCAAACAACCATGGAATATACATTCTTCTCATCACCACATGGAACTTAATCTAAGATCGACCACATCCTCGGCCTTAAATCAAACATAACCAAACTCCATAAGATTGAAATTCTGCCATACACCTTCTCAGACCACAGTGGAATAAAAATAAATATCAACACCAACAAAGTCCCCCCAAACCCACAAAGACATAGACACTAGACAGCATGATGCTAAGCAACTTCTGGGTCAACATGGAAATCAAAACAGAGATTAAAGATACCTGGAAACAAATGAAAATGAAGAAACATCTTCATTTTAATCTTGTTTTAATGCTGCTCAACATACTGCTCAACAGACAGAAATTGGATCCATTTCTCCTAGAAACAGAACAAGACAGGGATGCCCACTCTCACCCCTTCTTTTCAACATATATTAGCAGTCTTAGCTAGAACAATCAGACAAGAGAAGGCAACCAGAGGTATCCAAATAGGAAAAGAGGATGCTATTAAAAAGACAGAACAAAACTTTTGCAGGCAACATGATTCTGTACCTCGAAAACCCAAAGGAATCTGTCAAAAACCTCCTTGCACTGAAAAAGGAAATTGGCAAAGTCTCAGGGTATAAAATAAATGTGCAAAAGTCAGTCACATTCCTATACACCAACAATAAACAACCAGAAACCCAAGTAAAAAGGACAATCCCATTCACAATAGCCACAAAAAAAGAAAGAAAGAAATACCTTGGCATCTTCCTAGCTAGAGAAGTCAAAGACCTTTACAACAAAAACTACAAAACACTGCTCAAAGAAACCAAAGATGACACAAACAAATGGAAAAATATTCCATGCTTATGGATTAGAAAAAACCAACATTGTTAAGATGTCCATCTCACACAAGGCAATCTACAGATTTAATGCAATACCCATTAAGTTGCCAGCAACATTCTTCTCAGAATGCTGCATAATATTTGTGGTTGCATAATATTTATGGAAATGCCAATACAGGGATTCATATGGAAACATAAACAACCTCAAACAGCCAAATAATCCTCAGCAAAAAAAAAAAAAAAAAAAAAGTGGGAGGTATCACACTGCCATACTTTATTATAAAGCTACAATAATCAAAACAGCTTGGTATTGGTACAAGAATAGTCATATACACCAATGGAACAGGATAGAGATTCCAGAAGCAAAACCTCAATTTCACAACCAACTCATCTTCGACAAAGCCTCTGCCATCAGCTACTGGGGGGAGGAGCACCTATTCAGTAAATGGTGCTGGGAAAAGTGACTGACCACATGAAGAAGATTAAAACAAGACCCCTACC
>CAUYQG010176546.1:0-13065 GCA_963574415.1 Tarsius wallacei
CCCTTGGCTGGCAGAAGCCATAGAAATGACAATAAGGCCATCTTACTTTTTTAAATTTTTAAATTTTTAATTTTAAAGATGTGGGGTACAATTCAGGGTTAGGTATACAAATGTTCATTATGCAAGTACCCTTGTTGATGATGTGTGCCCACCCTCCCCTGACAGTTTCCCAACACTATCAATCAATTTCTTATAGTATTATAATAATCGTTCAAGTTCTGCTTATCAGTAAGAATATATGGTATTCAGTTCCTTGTTTCTATGATAGATCACTCACTGTTATAGACTCTAAGCCTATCCAACTTGCTGCAAAGTTCATAATTTCAACCTTCTTCATGGCTGCAAAATATTCTATCATGTAAATGTAGCACATTTTTTTATCCAGTTCATTTTCTGTAGGCAGCACGGTTGGTTCTATGTTTTTGTTATTTTGAATAATGCTGCAGTAAACATTCATGTGCAAGTATGTTTTTCACAGAGTTATTTGAGTTTCTCTGGGTATATTCCCAGTAGGGAAATTGCAGGGTCATATTTTTAGATCTTTTAGGAATCGCCACACTGTTTTCCATAGAGACTGTACTAGTTTACACTCCCACCAACAGTGTAGAAGTGTTTCCTTTTCCCCGCATCCTCTTCAGCATCTGTTGTTTTTTGAGTTATTGATGATGGCCATCCTGACTAGAGTTAGGTGATATCTCATTGTGGTTTTAATTTGCACTTCTTTGATGACTAGTGAGGCTGAGAATGTTTTCATGTACTTGTTGGCTGCTCATATGTCTTCTTTTGAGAAGTGTCTATAAATATCTTTTGCCCACTTTGTAATGGGGCTTTTTATTTTCCTTTTGGTATGTTTGAGTTTCTTGTAGATCTTAGATGTTAGGCCTTTGTCAGATATACAGTTGGCAAATATATTTTCTCAGTCTGTGTACTGTCTTCCCACTCTCTTGATGATTTCTTTGGCTTTGCAGAAGCTTGTCAGTTGGATGAGATCCCACTTGTCTATCGTATCTCTTATGTCATGGGCACTTGGGTTTGGATTAGTGAACTTATCTTTAAGCTCAGTGATTTGCTCCCTGGCCATGACCAGTCTATTGATGAGCATGACAAAAACATTCTTCATTTCTGATATAAATTTTTAATTCTACCATTTATTTCTCTTCTTTCTTAGAGTTTTTATGTCTATTCTTTTTTAAATTTCATTACCCATTCTTACTTTTTATTTTCTCTAGAGCCTTTACTACATTAGTCATCATTGTTTCAAATAACTTGGTCTGATAATTTGAAAATCCCAGATTCAAATTCCGAGTCTGATTCTAATGCTTGCTTTGTTTATTTATTCTATTTTTTTATTTGCTCATAATTTTTGGTTAAAAATTGTATGTAATGTGTTCGTAAAATGAACTGATGTAAATAGCTTTTTAGTGTAAGGCTTTATGCTTATTCAACTGGAAATTAGGCTGTGTATACTGTTTGATGTTACTGTATGTGTCAGAAAATAAAATTTCCTCCACTGTCTTTGTTTTTGTTTTGTTGTTGTCTTAAAATTTCTCAAGATAATTCTTTAAAAAAGTATGAGTGTTTCAGCTATTTCAACTCCAATACTCTATTATTGTACAGAAGTCTGATTAATGTAGTAGTTACTTATAAAGTTTTTCTATTTGGGTAGGAAAATTTTATTTTATTAATTATTATCTCTACATGTTAGGAAATGATTTGACTTTCACCAGTAAACAATATCTATCTGGATATTAGTTATAGTTGTAGGTAATATCTATTAAATTTACTGTGAATTGCTATTACTATGTAAAAACTATGTTATGAAGAGGCAAAATTGTGAGGGAGAAGAGGGTCACTAAAAATAGAAGGAATCATATCTTGTGCTGCTGCACGTCCCACCTGTCTGAACATACTGCTCCTTCCACATGACTTCACCACTTACTCACCACAGATACATGTCTCCATGAGAGGAAAGCTTCGTTTTCTCTCTATAGTCTACTGAATATTAGTGTATTTTCCTCAAGAAAATATATTTAATTCTTAAGAAATTTCCCAGTTTACTTTCTGTTGTATCTTTATTGTTGCTGTTGTTTCTAAATCTAATTGTTTTTAAGACATTTGCTACTTACCCATTCCTCTAACAGCATGGCCATTTGTTTAGAAATAGAATTCAAGATTTGCTATCTTAAGGCATGATATTAAATATAAAACCTGAATTCAGTGAAAGATTAGAAGTAATTCTTTATGTAAGTTTGAATGAGTATTTATTGTACGAAGACACTAAAATTTGAGAATTTGTTTGTTACTTCTTACTAGTATTACCTTAACACATGTATGTACATCTCTACATTTATGTTTTGTAGAATTAACAAGTTCTGTTGGTCTATGTATAAGCACTTAGAGAACACAGTCATACTACTTTCTATCTGTCACATTCAGGAATTTATTCTTCTCAGTTCTCAGTTCTCTTTTTTTAAATCTTCTGCCTCCAGTGTTAATATCCCAAGTCATCAACTCTTTATGGTTCCTGAAACATTTAGTAACATATTATAACGACTTTTTTCAATCTCAATTTTTTTCCTATTCCCAGTCTTGAGGACTTTATTATGTTTATGATATAGTCATGTTACCTTTACCTAAACACACACATGCACACACACACACACACACACACACACACACAGAAAAATAAATATGATGTCATGTTTTACGTATGGCTTTCTAAAATTATTTGCATGTAATTAGAACTTTAATGTATTACATTTTTATAAGCACATCACATTTTATTCATTTCTAAATTTCCATTATTTTAATATTTTATAATAATCAATGACACATTGTATATTCTCTGATATCTTTTTTGTAAAGACATACCTCGTTTCATTTTACAGATATTGCGTTTTATTTTATTTTACTTTGTTGCAAATTGAAGGTTGTTGACAACCTTGCCCTAGTCTTGAGCTAGTCTATTGTAGCAGTTTTTCCAACAGTCTATGATTAATTTGAGTCTGTGTCACATTTCAGTAATTGTTGCAGTATTTCACTATTGTTACATCTGTCATGGTAATCAGTGATAAGTGATGTTTAATGTTGCTATTTTACTTGTTCTGGGATACTGTGAACCACACCCATAAAATCTGGAAAACTTAATTGATAAGTTTTGACTGCTACATGAACCAATCAGTATTCCATCTCTCTGCCCCCTTCTTATTTCCTGAGACTAAACAATATTGAAAATAGGCCAATTTATATCCCTAACATGGTGAAAGAGTCACATATCTCTCATTTTAAATTAAAAGCTAGAAAATATTAATCATAGAAAAAGAGACAAATTGAAAGTAGAAATAGGCTGAAAGTTAAACCTTTTGTACCAGTTATCCAAGTTGTGAATGCAAAGTAAAAACTTTTGGAAAAAATTAAAAATGTCACTCTAGTGAACACACAAAGACTCAGAAAGTGAAACAGCCTTGTTGCTGATATGGAGAAAGTTTTAGTATTCTGGATAGAAAAATCAAAGCAGCCACAATACAAGGGAAAACCCTAAAATCCTGGACTGTATTAATAAAAAATGGTTTATTCTTACATGTTTAAACTTGCCACCTTCAAATAATCTCAATTTGCTTTTTTTTTTTTTTACTGCTCAGAACACTTTTTGAAATCATCAGTTTTAACGCTTCTGCCAAAACATTTACCTTTGAGGAAATTTTTCATCCTGGAAAGCAAAATGTTGATTGGGTGCGATCAGGTGAATAAGGAAGATTAGACATGGGGATCATGTTGTTTTTAGTCAAAACCTGCTGAGCACTCAGTTTGGTGTAGCTAGGTGAATTGTCATAGTGGAAGAATCAGTCACCTGTTTGCTACAACATAAGATAATTCTTTTGCACACCATGACACAAACTTCTCAAAACTTCCAGATTAAACTTTGGTTGACTGTTTGATCCAAATTCTAAGTGTACTACAAAGGGGCTTGCCTTCCAAAAGTAAATTCTGGGTTATTTGGGGTCCTCTCTTGTACTCCCTCAAGACAAAGACTTACTAAAAACAAAGCCAAAATATTTTTTTGAATTCTATGAAGGTAAGAAAGCTGTAGAAGAGAAGTATAAAGTTAGCAGAGGTGGGTTTATTCCAAAATATTACTGTTCATTGACAATGTATCTGGGTCACCCAAGCACTATGATGAAAATATACAAGGAGATTAATGTTAGTTTTATGCCTGCTTGAATAAAATTTGTTCTGTGGCTTCTGGATCAAGAAGCAGTTTTGAATTTAAAGTTTTATTATTTAAGAAATACACTCCATAAAGCTGTAGCTCTCATAGATAGTGACTTCTCTGAGGGATCTGGGCAAAAAAATTGAAAACCTAGAAAAGATTCACTTTTCTAGATGTCATTAAGAATGCTTATGACTCACAGGAGAAGGTCAAAAGATCAATATTAACAGGAGTTGGTAAGAAGTTGATTCCAACCTTTCTGAATGACTTTGAGGAGTTCAAGACTTTTTTTGTTTTTGTTTTGTTTTGTTTTGTTTTTTTGAGTGGAGTCTCACTCAGTCACCCAGACTGGAGTGCAGTGGCTGCTCCCGGCCACCGCAGCCTCGACCTGCTGAGCTCCAGTGATCCTTCCACCTCAGCCTTCCAAGTAGATGGAACTACAGGCATGCGCCACCACGCCCGGCTAATTTTTTTGATTTATTGTAAGAGATGAGGTCTCGCCAAGTTGCCCAGGCAGTTCTCGAACTCGCAGGCTCAGGCAATTCGCTCACCTCGGCCTCCCAAAGCACAGGATTACAGACTGAGCCACCGAGCCAGGCGAGGAGTTCCAGACTTAAGTGGAGGAAGTAATTGTAAGTATTATGGAGATAGCTGGAGAACTAGAATTAGAAACAGAGCCTTAAAAATGTGACAGAATTGCTCCAATCTCATGGTAAAAATTGAAGGGAGTGTGGAATTGTTTCATGGGGTGAGCAAAGAAAGAAGTATTCTGAGATAAAATTTACTTTTGGTGAAGATGCTATGAACGTGGTTAAAATAACAAATAAAGGAATGAGAATATTTCATAACCTTGGTTAATAAAACTGTAGGGTTTCAGAGAATTGACTCAAATTTTGAAAGAAGTGCTACTCTCAGAAAAAGCTTGTAAGACAGCATCTCATGCTAAAAAGAAAACTTTTATAAAAGGAAAAACCAATCAATTCATCCAATATAAATATTGTCATATTTTATGAATTTCCCACAACCACTACACACTTCAGCAACCACCATCTTGTCGAATCACTAGACATCAACATCAGTGATTTATACCCTATCAGCAGAAGCATTACAACTCACTGAAGGCTAAGAGGAATGTTAGAGTTTCTTAGTAAAGTGTTTTAAAATGAAGACCAGTACATTTTTTTAGACATAATGCTATTGCATACTTAATTGTCTATAGTGTAGTGTAAACACCACATTTATATGTACTATAAAACCAGAAAAATGTGACTAGCTTTATTGTGATATTGACTTTTTGAAGGTGACCTGAAATGAAACCTGAACTCTATCTGAGGTATGCCTGTATAACATTACACAAAATTCTGGAATTATAATTGTTTGATTGGCTGGCATTTGAGTTTTCCCCTTTAACTAAAACTTCCATATCACTATTTATTATAGACTGAATTACTTGCATTCATATACACAAAGTATGAGAGTTTTATCTTCACAATCTTACTGATTTTAGATTTTAAATAACTATATTTTTTTCCAAGTTTTATTTGGGTAAATACAGGTAATTTTTTGTATTATAAAGATGTGGAGTACAATTCAGGGTTAGGTATACAAACGTTGATTATGCAGGTACCCTTGTGGGTGAGGTGTGTCCCTCCCTCCCCAGCTTCTCTCAACTGCCAATCTCACCCCTCCCCTGACAGTTTCCCACTACTGTCAATCTCTTTCTTACAGTATTAAAATTATTCAAGGTCCACTTATGAGTGAGAACATATGGTACTCTGTTCTTTGTTTCTGTGATAGATCACTGAGTATGATTGACTCTAAATCCATCCAGGTTGCCACAAAGTCCATATGTTTGCCCTTCTTCATGGCTGCATAATATTCCACTGTGTATATGTACCACAAGTTTTTTATCCAGTCCAGCTTCAATGGGCAGCACGGTTGGTTCCATGTTTTTGCTATTGTGAATAGAACTACAACAAACATATGTGTGCAGGTATCTTTTTTGTAGAATGATTTGTGTTTCTTTGGGAGTATTCCCAATAGGGGAATTGCTGGGTCATATGGAATACATATAATTTACTGTTACTTTTTCTAATCAACAGTGAGAATGAACACCTCTTTATATTCATTGACTTAATTTGATTTTCTGTGATTGTCTTCTCTCTTACTTTTATCTACTTTTCCTCTGGGTTATGTATATTTTGCTTTTACATTAGTGTGAACTTAAATATAGTCTTGATTTTAATTTTCTAATATTTATATTAATTATATATCTATAGACAATAATTATATTTGCTTTATATATTGCATACTTTGCAAATATCTCCTCTCAGTTTAACACTTAATTCTGAACTTTGTATATGATGTGATATAGCATAAAGAAGTTTACTTAAATGTAGCTAACTATACTAGTTTCTTTTCTGCATGTTTAATATTTTGTATACTATTAAAGAAAATATTCTTCAGACAGAAGGTGTATAATTTCTACTATCAAGTGTTTTATATTCTTCTCATATATCTGTCACGGTCTCTGTAATCAATATTTTTAAAATTTTTTATACCCATTAAATTATCAACATCATTCTTCTCAGACCAGGAAATGACAATAAAGAAATTCATATGGAAACATAAATGACAATGAATAGCCAAAACAATCCTGAGCAAAAGAAAAAAAGCAGGAGGTATCACACTCCAGATTTCAAACTTTACTATAAGGATACATTAATCAAAACAGCCTGGTGTTGGTACAAGAACTGGTATGCAGATCAATGGAACAGGATAGAGATTCCAGACGCAAAGCCTCAGTTTTTCTACCAACTCATCTTTGACAAAGCCACCAACAATAACCTATTCAGTAAGTGGTGCTAAGAAAACTGACTGATGACATGCAGAAGGCTGAAACAGTATCCCTACCTATCACTATACACAAGAATTAACACTAAATGGATCAAAGACCTAAACGTATTATAAGAATCTTAGAAAATGCAGGAGACACTCTTATGGAAATTGGAACTGACAACCAATTCCTGACAAGAACCCTAAGTGCCTATCCATGAGATAGACAAGTGGCACCTCATCAAAATGAAGAGTTTCTGCAAAGCAAAAGAAACCATCAAAAGAGCAGAGAGACAGCCCACAGAATGGTCAAAAATATTTGCCAACTGTATATCTGACAAAGGCCTAACATCTAGGATCTACAAGTAACTCAAACGTGCCAAAAGGAAAAACAAAAAACAAACAAACAACAAAAAAAAAAACAGCCTCGCTAAAAAGTGGGCAAAAGACATGAATAGACACTTTTCAAAAGAGGATATACAGGCAGCCAACAGACACATGAAAAAGTGCTTAGCCTCACTCATTATCAGAGAAATGCAAGTCAAAACCACATTGAGATACCAAGTAACCCCAGTAAGAATGGCCATCATTAATAAAACAAACAACAGATGCTGGTGAGGATGCTGAAAAGAAGGAACACTCCTACACTGCTTGTGGGAATGCAAACTAGTGTGAAGTCTTTGGAAGACAGTGTGTTAGTTTCTGAAAGAACTAGAAATTGACCTTCCATATGACAGTCCTCCCTCTATTGAGAATATACCCAGAGGAAAACAATGTGGTATACAATCACAATGGAATATTATGCGGTCATATAGATGGACAAACATGTAAACTTTGCAGCAACTTGGATGGATTTAGAGTCTATCGTACTCAGTGATCTATCACAGAAGAAAAGAACAGAGTACCATATGTTCTCACTCATAAACAGAACTAGAAAATTATCATAATACTATAAGAAAGTGATTGGCAGTAGTGGGAAGCTGCCAGGAGAGCAGGGGCCTGGAATGGCAATAATGGGAAACTGGTGGGAGAGCACACCTCGTCAACGAGGTACCCGCATAATTAAGATTTGTATACCTATTCCTGAATTGTACCCCACATCTTTTTAAAAGAAAAAGGAAAAAAAATAAATGTCTATTAATAATGCTTATATTTGCTTTATATATTGTGTGCTTTGCAAACATCTCCTCCCAGTCTACCACTTAATTCTTAACTTTGTATATGATGTGATATAGCATAAAGAGGTTTACTTAAATGATACTAACTATACTTGTCTCTTTTCTGCATGTTTAATGTTTTCATATGTTACTAAAGAAAATATTCCTCAGATAGAAGGTGTATTATTTGTACTATCAAGTGTTTTATATTCTTCCTTTCATATATCTATCACAGTCTCTGTAGTCAATAACTTTGGTACCATTTATAAATTTACATAGTATTTAATGTTTAATTATTTTAGGTTTAACATGCCAGCATTCACAGAAGTTTTCTGAAGGTATAGTTTCACATGAGTTCAGAAGCAATGAAGGAATTCTGTGCCACTAGGACTATAATATGAATAGTAATACACAGTGAATCTGAGACTCATGAAGGCCTTGTGTGAAAAATACAAAGAAAAGAAGATTTATAAATGATAATTAGTGAAATAATATAAAATAGAAAGTCAGGATTGTTATGTTTTGCATAAATTAGATTTATCTTTGTTTTAATCTTTTGTATTTTTCAAAAATGGAAATCAACTTTTACATATTTCACTGACAGAGTTATATTGCAACCAATAAAAATAAGTTGTCACTAATTTTCTTTTTTGGATAATTATTGTAAAATTTGTCTCATATATAGTTTCTTGAAAATTCAGCTTAACTTAGAGATGTTGATGAACTAATTTCCTTCTTGTTACCGTCGTCATTACCTCTAATCTCACCCTCAATTATTAGACTAAAAAAATACAAACACCTGCTTGTTTTTAAAAAGTCAAAATTGCAAAACAAAAATGCATTTCTACATAACAGATCCTCATGAAAATAAAATAAAAAATGAAATAACAATAATTAGTATCTTTAAAAATACTTGATTACTTTTTAAACTAAAATTGATTTATTTGGGACATTGATTCATGGAATTTTCCTTATTTTCATGAATGAATATACATTATCTAATTATTATTGTGATCACTGTTATGTGAAATAAATTTGGCAGTTTCCAGATAGTGTTAATTTTCATTTTTCGGACACAGCGTGGTACACTAGGATCAATGGCAGTGGAACAATTGAAATTGGATAGAAAGTCACAGTAGATTTATGTCCCCTGGACAAACATTTTCTATTTTTTTTTTTTTGAGTTGGAGTCCCACTCGATCGCCCAGACTGGAGTGCAGTGGCCGCTCCCGGCCACCGCAGCCTCGACCTGCTGGGCTCCGGTGATCCTTCCACCTCAGCCTTCTGAGTAGCCGGAATTACAGGTGCACGCTACCACGCCCGGCTAATTTTTTTGATTTATTGTAGAGATGAGGTTTCGCCTGCCCAGGCGGGTCTCGAACCCGCGGGGTCAGGCAATCCACTCACCTCAGCCTCCCAAGGCACGGGATTACAGGCTGAGCCACCAAGCCCAGCACATTTTCTATTTTACAGCCAGAAAATATCTGAAGTGATTGCTAACTCTTAAGGTAAAACACATAAAAATCATATAAAAACAGTTTGATATTTAAATTTTGTAATATTTGTTTCCAAGAAAATTGTATGTCTATATACTTGCATGCATTCTGTTGTTGGAGGGATTATATTACGTTATTTTAAAAAAACATTTTCTGAAGAATTTTAAAATACATTTATCAGTCTACTGTATAACATGAATCACATTTTAGTTTTTCATAACTCATAAAATATTTTTAATTACATTTTCTTTATGACTTTTATTCTAAGTTTCAGTTAAAATTTGAAAATCTTTGCGTTTAAATTATGGATTTCACTAAATTTCTATTATTTGGAGTTCTAAAATTAGATATACAAAAATCTATCCATTATAATTTCCTAGGTAGCCAAATAAGTAATGTTAGAATTTAGATTAAAATAAGCTTATTATTTCACTACAAACATTAGAAAATTTATGTCTGACATTTAACTGATTATTTTACTTTACCAAAATATGAATTACCAAATCTTGCCAAACAACTATTTGATTTTTTCATATAACTCATTTTTTAAGGTAACAGATAAACGATCATGTATTGTGTTTAGGGAGAGAATAAGTGGCAAAAGAGTTAAGCAAATGAGAAGAAAACCTAAGATTAGTCTTATATAATTGGTTTGGTGGAATGCAAAGCTTCATTTTTAGGACTGCCTTATAATAGCTCATTTACACATTCTATGAAGTAAAACAACTTCTAGGAGTTGTAGTGGGAGTCTGTAATTACTGCATTTAATTCATTTTAGATAACTGTGATACTTTGCTCCTGTTGAGAATGTTTCTAGTCCTTACTCAAATTTGTTCCACAAGAATTTTCTCTTTTCAGCAATAAGTAATGTTTTAGTGCACATATCAATATTTGACTGGTTTCTAAGAATATCTTCAAGAAAACAATTTAATAAAATAACACATATTTTTAAAGCCCTTTCAGAAGTTACATAGAAATTACATTTTGTTTTTAAAAGATCTCATTGATCTTTTAAAAATGTAAAAAACTTCAATTTTCACACACACACACACACACACACACACACGTTCCCACTTTAAAAATCAATTTCCATGCAGTCATTGAATTGATATTTATTTAGCATCTCTCTATTCTAGGAATTGTTCAAGCATATGCAGTATATAGCACAGAAACACATGCTCATACATAATTACACATGCACAGATTATACACACATTCCCTGCCTTGCAGGACTTATATTTTAACAAACTTTGACCCTCAATTACATAAAAAAGTTCAAGATACAAGTGACAATATGATACGTCTTTTAGTTCTATGGGCAGTGAATGGGATGCTGAATTATTCAAATTTTGTGGTCTTTATTTTTTATTCATAAAATAAGTCTCTAATGATCTTCAAATATTTTAAGATTCATGAAAGTATCTAAATGGATGTGAAATGGAATTGGGTACTGCCTCATGCTAAGATAGGGCATACTTAATGATGAATTTTTATTGTTCTGAAGGCCTCAGAAGGTAATGTGGATGGCAATGGCCATCATAATCAAATACAATGATTTCCATCTTTGCCTGGCAATGCTGAATGACCTTTTAAAGAATCATGATCGCACTGAGTATTTTTAGCAAAAAAAATCTGAGATGAATTCCAGAGGCTTAGTAGTCAATACTATTGTGTGTTTTGAACAATGAACTAATACATGTTCCATATAATTAGGTCATTTTGTTTCTTTTCCACAATCAAAAGTAAATCTGTAAACGGTTAATACTGCAGTAGACCTTGACAAAATGCACATTTGGGGAAACAAAAGAAGGTGTTAGTAACAGGTAACTGGATCCACTCAGGACCCAACACAGAATTCATACTAAAAGGCATTTTCCATGTAGCTCTCTTGTCCTGCTCTCTCTTTATTACCCTCTTGCTCTACTTGATATGTCTAGTTAAAGTAAAATTAAGGCAGAACCAATCTGTTTCCCCAAATACTCAGCATATTTAATACTAAATGATATATTTATTGGTTGCTGGGACACTAGAGTCAGGAACTGATACATATAAAATATAATTTAGATTTTGACTACAAACTTTACATATTTTCTACTATCCTTCACTGTTAATGCACTAAATAGAACAATGTTCTCTTTTATTTTACTCAATTATACTTGTTTTCATGTATTTCTTTTCCTCTGGAAATCTTACAGTTTTGATTGCTATCTTTCTAAATAAAACAACATGATTTTAGCTATTTTATTATGGCAAAATGTGCTTATGGTGGCAATTCATGTCAATCAAGTCAAGAAGAAGTTGCTACAGTTCATAAGAATTATTAAGATTTGAAAAAGTCTTTACATTTCACTTCTGTATGTCTGCTATTATTTCTTATTAGTGAAACTGTTCCAGAGTTTATGGAAATAAAACTGTAAAATTTTTCCCATAGCACTTGCTCATTTTCTGCCTCATGAATAATATTGAGAAAAAAATTTTTGTTATTAATTTTAGGTAATAGATAGTGAAAAAAATTAGCTTCAATTAGTAGGAATTATTAAGTTTTATTAAATGATCATCTTTAGTGTCATTGTTTCTATTCCCTTTACCAGTTACCAATCTCTATAAATAGACATTAATTCTTTTAACAAATTTATGTAAGAACTTCTGGCAAGATGACGACAGGAGAGCTTGGTCTATGAGACCCTCTGCAAAAGAGAACACAAAAAAACTCTGGCTCTCTCCCCAGGGGCTGCAGACCCCATCGTCAGCAGCCAGCTCTTCACATGGAGCTCAGCTATCACAACCGCTGAAGCATCACAGCAATCTGGGTGGCCACTGCAGCCACCACTGACATCATGGAGGCCATCGCACATTGCACTACCCATGCCTGAGGTGACCCATGACCTCAGACTGTGAAACCCCTGCAAGCAAGATCTGCTGAGATCGCTGCCACCACTACTGACACCATGACATCCTGCCAGGCTGTGGGTTTCCTCCCGTGTGCCTTGAGGAAGCAGTTCCCATTGTGGCTCCCATCTGGGGCAAGCAGCTGAGATAAAGACCATCTGGAGTGGTGAGATAGCACCACCTGTTGGTGATTCAAGGTAATAACACCGAAATGGAAATACAGATCTGAATGGTGAAGTGGGCAGTGGTGAACTAAGTGGTGATATGAACTGCCCTTCACAGAAGGCCAGGGGCAACTGACCCTAACTGTGAACAAATTTACCAGCCTGAAAAGACAGCTAGAAATCAGAGCTGAAAGGACATTGGACTTAAACAAAAAGTCTCAGAGTGTGCTTGATTGGTTCTGTTAGTTTACTAACTTGATTCTATTCCCTTTGTTTTGTTTCATTTTTTTTCTTCTCTCTGTAAACCCTATCTT
>CAUYQG010176550.1:0-12669 GCA_963574415.1 Tarsius wallacei
TGAACTTTTATCTATTTATTTATTTTTTTGAGTTGGAGTCTCACTCCGTCTCCCAGACTGGAGTGCAGTGGCCGCTCCCGGCCACCGCAGCCTCGACCTGCTGGGCTCCGGCGATCCTTCCGCCTCAGCCTTCCAAGTAGCCGGAACTACAGGCGTGCGCTACCACGCCCGGCTAGTTTTGATTTATTGTAGAGATGAGGTCTCACCAAGTTGCCCAGGCAGGTCTCGAACCCGCGGGCTCAGGCAATCCACTCACCTCAGCCTCCCAAAGGCGTGGGATTACAGGCTGAGCCACCGAGCCCGGCTTCTCCTATGAACTTTTAATACTCCCACTCTCATTAGCATTTCCTAAGCCTCTCGATGGAACAACCAAGTTTTGCTCTTTTATTGAGCCAATTCAACATTTACTGAGACCCAGGGGTTCAGTAGTTCCTGCTGCCCAGCAGCTTCCTTCTCTACTCACAATACTCTCTTCTTTTATTCATCCCCTGCCCCGCACCTCACACTCTCACACTCATACACCCCTTTCTTTGGGGGACTACCTCTATCCCAATATTAATTTTTTTTCTCGGCTATCTCAGCTTTCTTCTGGTTAACTTTTGCCTAGCCTATCTTTTCTCCCTTTTAAACTTTTTGGTGTCATGTTTCAAATACATCTCAAATAAAAAGTCTCCAGTTTTTTTACATTTTCAAATTCAAGTTTATAATTTACCTTTGATTGATGAGTTGGTCTATTTATATTGAGTGTAATTATGGATTTATTTAGACTTATTTCTATCATCTTATTTTGGCTTTGTATGCATTTACTTTTTCTTAACCCTCCTTTTTCCTCTTTCTTGCTTTTTAAAAATTTGAGTTTTTTCTATTTATTTATTAGATTTCTGCTCTTCTACTATTTTAGGCATTAGTTGCACACTCATTTTCATTTATTTTAATCACTCAAAAATACAACACTTGAACATTAACCCTGTTCACCCCCTCTACCGTCCAGTATTTTAATTGTCCTTTTGTTAATCCCCAGAATTAAGACATTATTATTTATATGTAGATGCCACTTAGATTTCTGTTATCTACATGTTCACCAATTTATCTGCTCACTATTCCGTCTTTCATCTTCTTGCCTGTTGGGTTTCCTTTCCTTCTCTCTGAAGTACATCTTTTAGAAGTTCCTGGGTGTTGTGCTGCTGTTCATTAACTCTCTCCAATTTTGTTTAAGTGCGAACACCTTAATTTGCCCTCATCTTTGAACTTTAGCATTTTAAGTTGATAAGTTTCTTTTAGCACTTTGAAGATGTTTTCTTGTCTTCTAGCTTTTACTGTTGCTATTGCTAGGTTTACTGCTTTTAAGAAGCAAGACTGCTCTGTAATGGGTGCTCTGTCTTTTTATCTCTGATTGTTTTTAATATCTCTTTGTCTCAAGTATTCTCTAATTTCTTTATAATGTCTCTAGATATGGATCTACTTTTATTTATCTTGCTAGATATACGAGGGGAGCCTCCAAAAACCGGAATTTATGGAAAAAAAGCTATGTATTCTTACATATTTAAACATCAGTCACCTTCAAAGTACTCTTTGATGCAATACACTGATCAAAATGATTTTTCCGCTGCTCAAAACAGTTTTTGAACTCATCAGCTTTGATGCCTTTTAAAAGTGCTTCTGCTATTTTTTGTTTCACCTCTTCCACATTGGCAAAACATTTCCCTTTGAGAATTTTTTTCATCCAGGGACACAAACAAAGTCCCTGGGGGCAAGATCAGGTGAATAAGGAGGGTAGGGCATGGGGGTCATGCCGACTTTGGTTAAAAACATCTTTAAAATAAAAATTTAAGCCGGGCTCGGCGGCTCATCCTGTAATCCCGTGCTTTGGGAGGCTGAGGTGGGTGGATTGCTTGAGCCCGCGGGTTCGAGACCTGCCTGGGCAACTTGGCGAGACCTCATCTCTACAATAAATCAAAAAATTAGCCGGGCGTGGTAGCGCACGCCTGTAGCTCCAGCTGCTTGGAAGGCTGAGGTGGAAGGATCACCGGAGCCTAGCAGGTTGAGGCTGCGGTGGCCAGGAGCGTGCCACTGCACTCCAGTCTGGGCGACAGAGTGAGACGCCAACTCAAAAAAAAAAATTAAAAAACAACAACTGCTGAACACGGAACGAAATGTGGGCAGGTTATTCATGTAAATCACTCATCATGAAATTGGCAAATACTTGAAAGAATCTCCAACAATAACAACAAAAATCACTGAGGCTGAATGCAGCCTCTCACAGGAATGTTAGCTGGTACACTGATGTCAGTGAGTTCCTTCTTACCTAGCGGGAAAAGCCTGTACTACAAGGGGCCTGCCCCCCCCCAAAAAAACCCCGGTTTTTTTGGGTCCCCCTATATGTTGTGTTTTTGATATCTGTGGATTATTTTCTTTAGTTCTAGAACATGCTGACCCATCATCTATTCGAATACTTGATCCCTCCCACTGTATCTAAGACTGCTCTGTAATGGGTGCTCTGTCTTTTATCTCTGATTGTTTTTAACATCTCTTTGCATTAAGAATTCTCTAATTTCTTTATATTGTCTCTAGATATGGATCTATCATATCTAGATCAGAACATATTAGAACCTTTAATTTGTCCTCCATAGCTTAGGCTCTCTTTATATTTTCTGTCTCTTTTTCTCTCTGTGCTTGATTCAGGGAATTTCTTTTTCTTTTTTATTAAGTCTAGATCTGAAAATAATAACTAAAAAGTCCCATTCAATCTATTAAGTTGCTAGCTCTAAATATATTAACTGTGATCCTCAAAACACCCCTCTAAAAAAAGTACTATTGGCTCTGGTTAGCGGATGAGGAAATTGAAGCCCAAAGAGGTTAAGTAACTTGCCAAAGTCATCTGCCAAAGCCATATGGCTATTTGGTGATGGATTCAAATCTCCATTAGTCTGATTGAAAGTTCTGCTTCCCATTTTGCATTTGAACTTTTTATATCTGTCAAATGACTTAGCTGAGGTGGGCATGTTGATGTATTTATGAGATATATCTCAATATCACACTAAAACCATGGAGCTGGTGACTAACTGAGTGTTTTTAACAACACCACTCCCACCGCCACGATTGCTGAGCATATGGATCTGCTGGATGAACTCTTTTTTTTTCTTTTTGAGTCAGAGTTTCACTCTGATGCCCAGGTTGGAGTGCAGTGGCATTCTCAGGTGATCCTTCTGCCTCAGCCTTCCAAGTAGCTGAAACCACAGGTGTGAGCCACTACACCTGTCTAATTCTTTTGATTTATTGTAGAGATGAGATCTCGCCAAGTTGTCCAGGCTGGTCTTGAACCCCTGGGCCCAGGCAATCCTCTCACTTCCACCTCCCAAAGTGCTGGGATTACAGGTGTGAGCCACCAGGCCTGGCCAGGATGAATCTTGATTGAATCTCAAAAAAGGGGGAAATACTTATAGGGAGAATAATGCAAAAAGAGGGAGAAGTAATTTGAAGGTTCACCAGGCAGTGAGGTTATAAAAATCACGAGAGTTAATAAATAACTGAATTTTTAGTAAAAAACACAGCAGAGGATTTAGTTGTACATTTTAGAGGAATAAGCTTCCAGAATGTAAAACCGTTGCCTACAAAATGGAGACACAGTGCCACAAGACTGCTAAAATGAGCTGAGCTTCTGATAAATAAAAACAGAATGAAAAGCAATCTAAACTAAACAGCAAACCAAAACCAGAAACCTGGGGATTACCCCATTTTTCCTTTTCTCTTGAATAAAACGAAGGAAGGTAGCTTTTAAAGCTTTGTTTAAAATTCCTGTAGTGTTGGTAATATTTAGAGAGTAACTCCTGTGTTGTCCATCCACAAGAACTCCCATTTATCCCTCTTTTTGCATTATTCAGGCACCAGTGAAGCCTTTCTATACAAGCTGTCCACAAGGTGGAGTAATTACAGCAGGAAAATAGAAAGAAATGACATTCTGCATCTTTCGAGTCTCTAATTAGATTCAGAGGAAAGGTTTTGACCTTCACCAGCATACTTTTCTATCAGGCTAATTTCTTCAGTTCTATATTTCTGTTTATTTTCAGCTATGATTAAATAGCCCTGTAACCTATTCTCTGAGATTCTTTTTGTCTTTAAACAATTATACCTTCATTTCTAAAAGTTCTATTAGGCTTCACCTTTTATAGTTTTTTATTCTTTCTCTTTGTAACTTCATCTTTTAGTTTTTTAAAACATCTCATACTTTGTTTATATTGTGTATTTCATTATCTTAAGTTCCTGAGAGTCTAAATCTGTTATTTATTGCTTCTGCTGATAGTCACTCTTGTTAGTTTATTTCCTTGTGTATTTGGTGCAGGATCTACTTGCTTTGAAAGAGGAATGTCCTTCAGCATTTCTTGTCTGCCATGTGGCATGAAGATGTCTAGTCCAGAGCTTCCCAACTGATATGTCAGAAATGGTTATTGACATGCTGAGATATTGATCCTTTCAGCTGGCTAGTCACCACAAGCTTTGCTTTGTCCATTTGTCTTAATGTGTTAGGAACAAGAAAATAAATCAAGTGTGACATTTGGATCAAAGGACTGTAAATTACTTGAAATCGTTAAGGAGTAGTCTTGCTTCTTAGAGGCAGTAGGGTAGTAGATTAAGGCATTTGATGCTTAATTAAGCTGTAAATTATCTTCAATTAAAATTCAATCTCCGGTTGTTATCTGTAGTATCCTTAAGAGTTATCAACTGATCATGTTAAATTTGTTTATTATTACTATGAACCAAAACAACGTCATACAAAAAAATAAAACCTGATAAGTATTAAATTCTAAACTACTTATATAATCCAATGCTTTATTCTGGTCTTTAATCATCAACTGAAAGAAGAGAATGGAGGCTATGTGTTATAGTGAACAGCACCAGACTGGTAGTCATAAGATATAAGTTGTAATCCTGGCTGCATTGTTCTCTATTCACATGACTTCAGGTAAGACTTATTTTCAGTACGTTTCCTAATTGTGGAGAACAAATAAATAGCAATGCAACTGATTTAAAAAAAATTTTTTTTTTAGGCAGAGCCTCCCTCTGTCACCTAGGCTGGAGTGCTGTGGCATGATCACCACCACTGCAGCCTTGACCTGCTGTGCTCAGGTGATCCTTCTCCCTCAGCCTTCTAAGTAGCTAGGACTACAGGTGTGTACCACTACACCTGGCTAATTTTTAAAAATTTATTGTAGAAATGAGGGCTCTCACTTGAACCCCTGGACTCAGGCAATCCTCTCATCTCTGCCTCCCAAAAGTGTTGGGATCACAGGTGTGAGCCACCGTGCCCAGCCAATGCAACTGATTTATGTGGAGGGTTTCTTGGGTGGGACAAGTACTAAGCATAGAGTCTGGAAGGTTCAGCTTCCCATTTTGCATTTGGGCATGTGCTCAACACACACACACTTTTTGAGCTAAACTGCAATCCAAACACTTTACTTGAGCTTGTTTTCAAATGTACCTTTAAAACTGTTATTATTTTTTAGGAAGGATGAGCTTCATTCTTCAACTTTACTTGAACATGGAAAAATATTAAAAGCCTAATCTTTAATATATTCTTTATCATGTTAAGAAAACCATTTCTAGGATCTAATTTTATAGTCATAACTAATATAAGATATTGACCATATGCAAAAATGACAATTTTCCCCAAATTAATCTTTAAAATCAATGCAATTGCTATCAAGATCACACTTCCTTTTTAGTTAGAATTTTTTTTTTTTGAGTTGGAGTTTCTCGTTCTGTCACCCAGGCTGGAGTGCAGTGGCACGCTTACGGCCACCGCAGCCTCGACTTGCTGGGCTTAGGTGATCCTTCCACCTCAGCCTTCCAAGTAGTTGGAACTATAGACGCACACCACCACACCTGGCTAATTTTTGTGGTTTATTGTAGAGACGAGGTCTCACCAAGTTGCCCAGGCTGGCCTTGAACCCCCAGGCCCAAGCAATCCTTTCGCCTCAGCCTCCCAAAGTGCTGGGATTACAGACTGAGTCACTGTGCCTGGCCCCTTTTTGGTTGGATCTTGATAAATTTATTCTAATGTTCATCTGGTTCATTCAAGTGATACACAAAAGGTAGGTGGTGACACATAAATATTATATAAGAGAAGGAGGTACAGTGACAGTCTGGGTGAAGGCTAAAAATCTAAGGCACAATTAGTAATAGAAGGAAACTGTCACAACATAATAAAGGCCATTTACAAAAATCCTACAACTGACATTACACTAAATGGCAAAAGACTAAAAACTTTTTCTTTAAGATCAGGAACAAGACAAGGATGCCCACTTTTAACTGCTTCTATTCTACACGGTACTAGAAGTCCCAGCCAAAGTAATTCGGAAAGAAAAAGAAATAAAAGGTGTCTAAATTGAAAGGAAGAAGGAAAATGATCTTTTCACAGATGACATGACCTTATATGTAGAAAATCTTAAAGATCCCCAAAAAACTTGCTAGAATGAATAAACACTTCAGCAAAGTTGCAAGATTTAAAATCAACACACAAAAGTCAACTGCATTTCTATCCACCAACAATGGATAATCCCAAAAGGAAATTAATAAAACAAAAAAGGATAAAAAAGGGCAAAAGTCCTGTATATTGAAAAGTATAAAACACTGATTTAAAAAAATTAAAGACACAAATAAATGGAAAGATATCTTGTGTTCATTAATTGAAAGACTTCATACCGTTAAAAGTCCATACTACTCAAAGCAATCTACAGATTCACTGCAGTCTCCATCAAAACCTTAATGGCATTTTTTTTGTGTGCAGAAATAGATTATTCAGCTGTGCCGGGCTTGGTGGCTCAGCCTGTAATCCCGCGCCTTTGGGAGGCTGAGGTGGGTGTATTGCCTGAGCCCTTGGGTTCGAGACCCGCCTGGGCAACTTGGCGAGACCTCATCTCTACAATAAATCAAAAATTAGCCGGGTGTGGTAGCGCGCGCCTGTAGTTCCAGCTACTTGGAAGGCTGAGGCGGAAGGGTCATCGGAGCCCAGCAGGTCGAGGCTGCGGTGGCCGGGAGCGGCCACTGCACTCCAGCCTGGGCGGCAGAGTGAGACTCCAACTCAAAAAAAAAAAAAGAAAAAGTCATCCTAATGGGTGTGAAATGATATCTCATTGAGGTTTCTAACTTGCATTTTACCAGTGCCTAATGATGTGGAACATTTTTTCATGTGTTTATTGACTATGTGTATAGCTTGTTTGGAGAAATGTTGATTCAAGTCTTTTGCCCAGTTTGGATTGAGTTGTTTGATTATTTTGTTATCGTTGAGTTTTTAGATGCTCTTTATATATTCTATCAATCTCTTATCAGAGATGAGATTTAGAAATATTTGCTTTCATTCTGAGCTGTCTTTTCATTCTCTTGATAGTATCTTTTGATGCACAAAAGTTTCTGGTTTGTTTTTTTTTTTTAGTTGGGGGGTCTCACTTTGTTGCCCAGTATTGGAGTGCAGTGGCATCGTCATGGCTCACCACAGTCTTAACCTCCTGGGCTCAGGCGATTGTTCCACCTCAGCCTCACTAGTAATTGTGACTATAGGCATGTGCCACCATGCTTGGCTTACTTTTTTATTTATTTTTTGTAGATACGAGGTCTCATTATGTTGTTTCAAACTCCTGGGCTGAAGCAATCTTCTCACTTCAGCCTTCCAAAGTGCTGGGATTACAGGCATGAGCCACCATGCCTGACAAGTTTCTAATTTTAATGAAGTCCAATTTATCTATGCTTTATTGTTGTCACCTGTGCCTTTGGTGACATATACAAAGTGTCATTGCCAAATTCAATGCATGAAGATTTTCCCCTATGTTTACTTCTAAAAGTTTTATAGTTTTAGCTCTAAGTCTTTGATCCATTTAGAGTTAATTTTTGTATATGGTGTTAGGTAAAGGTTCAGTTTCATTCTTTTGCATGTGGATATCCAGTTTTCCCAGCACCATTTGCAGAAAAGACTGTCCTTTTTGCCACTGAATGGAATTTTTAGGGGTTTTTTTTCCATACAAGATATTTTCTGTGAACAGAGATGATCTTATATTCTCCTTTTCAATTTGGATACCTTAATTTCTTTTTCTTGCCTAAGTCCTCTGGCTAGTAATTCCGTTGCTATGCTGACTAGAAATGGTGAAAGTCTTGTTCCTGATCTTTCCGTCTTTCACCATTGAGCCATACCATGTTGTTAGCTGTGGGTTTTTTTGTTTTTTGTGTTTTTTGAGTTGGAGTCTCGCTCCTTCACCCAGGCTGGAGTGCAGTGGCATGCACGCTCACAGCCACCCCAGTGTTGACCTGCTGGGCTCCAGCGATCCTTCCACCTCAGCCTTCCGAGTAGCCGGAACTACAGACGCTACTCCTGGCTACCTTCTAATTTATTGTAGAGACAAGGTCTCGTCAAGTTGACCAGGTTGCCTGCGGGCTCAGGCAATCCACTCGCTTCAGCCTCCCAAAGTGCTGGGATTACAAGCTGAGCCACTGAGCCTGGCCAGCTTGGGATTTTTAAATATGGCCTTTATCGTGTTGAGGAAATTACTTGTTATTCCCAGTTTATCATGAAAAAGTGTTGAACTTTGTTGAATGCTTTTTTTTCATCAATTGAGATGATCATGTAGTTTTAGCCTTTATTCTTTTAATGCGTTGTATTATATTGATTGACTTTTGTATACTGAACCATCATTACGCTCCAGGAATAAATCCCACTTGGTTATGCAGAATCATCCTTTTAAATGCTGTTGGATTCAATTTGCTAATATTTTGTTGAGAATTTCTGTATCTGTATTCATAAGGCAAGTTGGGCTGTAATTTTTCTTTTCTTGTGATGTCTTCATTGAACTTTGGTATCAGTGTAATGCTGGCTTCACAGAATGAGTTAGGAAGGGCTCCCTCCTCTTTGATTTTTGGGAAGAGTTTGAGTAAGATTAGTGTTAATTCTTCTTTAAATGTTTGGTAGAATTTACCAGTGAAGCCATCTGGTCCCAGGTTTTTTATTGGGGGGCATCTGATTACTGATTCAATTTCCTTAGTAGTTATAGTTCTATTCACAGTTTATATTTCTTCATGTGTCAGTTTTGATAGTTTGTGTGTTTCTAGGAATATGCTCATTTCATCTAGGTTATCCAATTTGTTGGTGTACAATTGTTCATAGTATTCTCTTATAATCCTTTTTACTTCTGTAAAATAAATAGTGATGGCCCCAATTTTATTTCTGATTTTAATAATTTGAGTCCTCTTTTTAGTCCATCTAGCTAAAATTTTGTCTATTTTGTTGATCTTTCCAAAGAGTGAACTTTTGGTTTTGTTGATTTTCCCTACTGTTTTTCTATTATCTATTTTCTTTATCTCTACTCTAATCTTTGTTGTTTCCTTCTGTTAGTTTTTGGATTTAGTTTGTTCTTCTTTTTCCGTTTCCTCAAAGTATGTAATTAGGTTATGAATTTCTTATTTTTCAATGTATGCATTTACATGCATTTCCCTCTTGAGCATTGCTTGTATTGTATCCCATAACTTTTGGTATGTGTATTTTTCATTTTCTTTTGTCTCAAGATATTTTCTAGTTTCCCTCATCAATTGGTCATCTTTGACCAATTGCTTGTTGAAGGGTGTGCTGTTTAATTTCCACATATTTGTGAATTTTTCAGTTTTCTTTCTTCTATCGATTTCTAATTTTATACCATTGTGATCAGAAAAAAATACTTTGAATAATTATAATGTTTTTACATTTATTAAGCCTTGTACTGTGGCCTAACATATGGTTTATCCTGAAGAATGTTCCACGTGCATTTGAGAAGAATGCGTATTTTGCTGTTGTTGGGTAGAGTTCTATATATGTCTGTTATGTCTAATTAGTGTATAGTATTGTTCAAGTCCTCTATCACCTTATTGATCTATTATTGGTTGTTCTATTATTGAAAGCAGGTATTGAAGTATCCCAATATTATTTCTCCCTTCAATTCTGTCACTTTTTGCTTCATCTTTGACCAATTGCTTGTTGGTCAAAGATGAAGCAAGCCATTTGACTGTCATTAGGTGTGTATATATTTATAATTGTTATACCTTCTTGCTGTATCCCTTTATCAATGTATTCTTTGTCTCTTATAAACTTTTTAAATTTAAATTCTATTGTGTCTGACAATAATATAGATGCCCCAGCTCTTTTTTGATTATGATTTGCATGAAATATCTTTTTTCATCCTTTACTTTCAACTTCTTTGTGCCCTTTCATCTAAAGTAAGTCTCATAAATAGTATATGAATGACACTGGTGGGTTTTTTAAAAACCCACTCTGCCAATTTCTGCTTTTTAATAGCAGAATTTAGTTCATTTATACTTAATATAATTACTGATAAAGATTTACTTCTGCCATTTATCTATCTTTTTCTGTATGCCTTACATGTTTTTGGTTCTTCAATTCCTCCATTTTTGTATTTAGTTGACTTTTTTGTTACGTACCATTTTGGGACTCTTCTTTTTTGTACACTTTAAAAGTGTTTTTCTTTGTGGTTATCTTAAACTTGTAACACCCTAGTTTGAATAATACCAAATTAGTTTCAACAGAATACAAGAGCTCTGTTCCTATACATTTCTGTCTTTTCCCATTTATATTGCTATTGTCTTGTTACATCTTTATGCATTGTATGGCCATTAATGTAGGTTTGTAATCATTGTTTTATGCATTGCCTATTACATCATATTACATAAGAAAAAAAATCCCCAAAATACAACAATTCTGCCTTTACATTTACTTGTATAGTTACCTTTACTTTTGTGTCTTTATTTTCTCTTATGGCTTCAAAGTGCTGTCTAGTATATTTTCATTTCAGCATGAAAGACCCCTGTTAGCATTTCTTGTAGGGCAAATCTACTGGTAATGCATTCCCTCAGATTTTATTTATCTGGAAATGTCTTAATTTATTCTCCATTATTAAAATATGTTTTTGCAGTATATACAACTCCTGGTTGACAGTTCTTTTTTCTTTTAGGACTTTATCACTCTACTGCCTTCTGGCCTCCGTGGTTTCTAAGGAAAAATCAGCTGCTAACCTTATTAAAGATTCCTTGTACATGACAAGTTGCTTCTCTCTTACTGCTTTCATAGTTCTCTCCTTGTCCTTGGGTTTCTACAACTTTGTTGCAATATATCTTGGTATTGGTTTCTTTGAATTTTTCCTCTTGTAATTTGTTGAGCTTCTTGAACACATTGCCTCAGATTTGGGAAGTTTTGGGCAATATTTCTACAAATATATTTTCTCCTCTTTTCTTTCTTCTCCTTCTGAAATTCCTGTAAGCATATGTTAGTACATTTGGCTCTGTTCAATTTTCCTCAATATTTTAACATTTTTGCTCCAGAAATAATTATGTTAATCATCTTTATCTTTAAGTTCACTGATTCTTTCTTCTGCCTGACCAAAATTGCTGATAAACCCTTCAGTGAGTTTTCAATTTCAGTTATTGTGCTTTTTTTTCAGTTCTAGAATTTCTGTTTGACTCCTTTCTTTAAAAAAAAGAAATACCTTTTTTTTTTTGAGTCAGAGTCTTACTCTGTCACCCAGGCTGGAGTGCAGTGACATGCTCATGGTCACCACAGCCTCAACCTGCTGGACTCAGGCAATCCTCCCTCCTCAGCCTCTCAACTAGCTGGAACTACAGGTGCATACCACAATGCCTGGCTAACTTTTTGATTTATTGCAGCGATGAGGTCTTGCCAAGTTGCCCAGGCTGGTCTCGAGCTACTGGGATCAGTTAATTCTCTTGCCTTGGCCTCCCAGCATGCTGGGATTACAGGTGTGAGCCACTATGCCTGGCCTAAAAATAGACCATTTTTAGAGCAGTTTTAGGTTCACAGCAAAACCGAGTGGAAAGAACAGAGAGTTCCTATATAGCCCAATCTCCTCCCACAGACTCTTCCACTATCAAGATCCCTCACCAGAACAGTATGTTTGTTATAGTCAATGAACCTACATTTATACTTCATTCTCATCCAAAGTCCATGGTTTACACTAGGGTTTACTTTTGGTGGTATACATTCTGCGGGTTTAGACAAATGTATACTGAAATGCATACTGCCCTAAAAATCCTCTGTGTTCCACCTATTCACCCCTCCCTTTTCCCAGCAATCACTGATCTTTTTACTGTCTTCATAGTTTTGACTTTTCAAGAATGTCATAGATTTGGAATAATACGATAGAATTTTTACCTTCGTTTCTCTTACTTAGTAATGTGCATTTAAGTTTATTCTATGTCTTTTCATCGTCTGATAGCTCATTTTAAAGCATTGAAGAATATTTCACTGTTTGGCTGTACCATTGTTTATTTATATGTTCACCTACTGAGGAGCATTTTGGTTGCTTCCAAGTTTTGGTTCCTTTTTTTACAACTTCTATATCTTTTTTTTTTTTTTTGAGTTGGAGTATCACTCTGTCGCCCAGACAGGAGTGCAGCGGCCGCTACTGACCACCGCAGCCTCGACCTGCTGGGCTCCGGCGATCCTTCCGCCTCAGCCTTCCGAGTAGCTGGTACTACAGGCATGCGCTACCACGCCTGGCTAATTTTTTGATTTATTGTAGAGATGAGGTCTCGCCTGCCCAGGCGGGTCTCGAACCCGCGGGCTCAGGCAATCCACTCACCTCAGCCTCCCAAGGCGCGGGATTACAGGCTGAGCCACCGAGC
>CAUYQG010176555.1:0-17853 GCA_963574415.1 Tarsius wallacei
GGTGGCTCAGCCTGTAATTCCGCGCGTTGGGAGGCTGAGGTGAGTGAATTGCCTGAGGCCGCGGGTTCAAGAGCCACCTGG
The DNA here is from genome assembly GCA_963574415.1 of Tarsius wallacei. NCBI lineage: Eukaryota > Metazoa > Chordata > Mammalia > Primates > Tarsiidae > Tarsius > Tarsius wallacei. The sequence goes on from CAUYQG010176555.1 coordinate 82, forward strand.
GCGACTTAGCAGACCTCATCTCCACAATAAATCAAACATTAGCAGGGCGTGGTAGCGCGCGCCTGTAGTTCCAGCTACTTGGAAGGCTGAGGCGGAAGGATCGCCGGAGTCCAGCAGGTCGAGGCTGCGGTGGCTGGGAGCGGCCGCTGCACTCCAGTCTGGGTGACAGAGTGAGACTCCAACTCAAAATAAATAAATAAATAAATAAATAAATAAATAAATAAATAAACCAGAGAGAAGCAAGGTTATTAATTTTCATCAGCGTATATTACATAAACAGCAGAAGAGAAAGAATTTTTACCTAATATTGCTTTGGAGGACATATTCTGCAAATGCTATTATAATGAAAAAGGTACTGAGACTCTACCATTAATAACTACTATGCAGAATATTTTGGGGAACACAGGGGTGAATTGATTTTACGAGGGTAGGGATGGTGTTTACACATTTTTGTATCTCGGATACCTGTCAGATAATAAATGGTCAGCAAATGTGCTTTGAATAAATAAGCTAGAAAAGATCTCAATCTACTCTTGTGATTTTCATACAACAGGTGTGCAAATAATGATAATACAGGATAGAAAGTGGTAACTGCTCTGAATGTGATACAACTGGAGAGCGATAAAATGACACCCCAAAGTGTGATAGATCAGGATGAAGACAGAAAGTTGATAAACCGTCTCTGCCACTGACAAAACCCTAAATGCATAACCTTGAATGAGTCACTCAGTTCAGATCAGTACTGGTTGAACACTCACAGCACACCAGCCATCACGGATTTCAAGGTAATGCGCCATGCTTTTGCAGCAGAGGAATTTTAATACCCCTGTCTGTGAAATGAGGACAATGATTATATTGATATCCTTGGACTCTTTGTGAAGCTTTATTGGATTAGCATATGCAAAAGCACCTTTTAAAACTAAAAACTGTTTTTCAAGTGTGCATTGTTGTTGAGCTTTTTGCTCTGTGAGTTCATTAAACAGAGAAGGATGACTTCCAGGCGGAGCAATGAACATAAACAGCCTTCACATAGGGACCGAAAGATTATCTGAGTCCTATTATATTTTATCTATTGAAGCCAGGCATCGTGTAACATTTGTGAATGCTTCCAAAGAGAAATAAGAAAAATGTACTAATTGAATAAAAGCTGGATGTTTATTATTACAGAAATGTTATTCAGAGGACTTTAGAAAACATGCTTGGCTAATTAACTATTATGATCAGGTATCTATGGAAACAGCTGTAATTCAGTACTCAAAATAGACAATCATTTAACCACTTAAAAAGGAATAAGAACACAGAAGGAAACATAGTTCAGTGATTTTTTGCGACATATATAAAACATACATGCAGCTGTACAAATCTCAAGAGAAAAAAATAACATTTAAAGAAAAATCCAGGTGGGATTAAAGGAGTGGAATAGAATAGATAAGAGAAACCATTTTTCATGACTTGAAGTTCAAAACTATTTTGTGTGCATTAGCGGCAACATTCATTGTGTCCTTGGCAAGATAATAATTTGTTGTAATATTTAATATATGTTATCAATAATACAAAAAGCATTGAGCATCCTTTATGCTATCTAGCACTTTCAGAAAAGCTAAGATGAAAAGAGCCCAATCTCTGCCCTTGAGGAACTCAGCAGTAAGGAGATCAGGAGAACAAATTAACAGGAGAATGACTTGTGCAAAGTATTTTTGGAGCGTACATTTAGTGTTGGGGCTGGAAATCCATGAAAGACATGAAGAGAAGTAGCATTTGAGCATGATCTTAAAGCCAGAAAGATAGTCATACAGGTGGAGGAGATGGATAAGAAATAATATCAGCAAGGCATTGTGACACTGAATTATATGCACAGTACACTGGGAAAGGAAGGAGACAGTGGATCCTTAGTGACTCTTCTGAGTTTTTGAACACTTTCTAAATATATCCTCATTTAAGCATCACAGCAACCCTATGTTAGGTATTATTATCATCATCCAAGTTTTATAAATAAACATGTGCTCACAGATATTAACTAACTTGCCCATAATTTTCTTACTATGAGTCAATTTTTTAAAAATTTTTAAAAATCATCTGTAGAGACAGGATCTTGCTATGTTGCCCAGGCTGGACTTGAACTCCTGGCTCAAGCAATTCTTCTGCTTCAGCCTCCCAAAGTGCTAGGATTATAGGCGCGAATCACTGTGCCCAGCCTGAGTCATGATTTGAAATGATGATTGCCTAATTTGTGAGTCTGGAATCTACATTCGGTTTCCTACTCTGATTGTCTCTTTCTCTCTGATTTCCTTTTGCTCCTGTTTTTCCTGCCACCTTTTTGGGATCTCATATTCAAATATTTCAGTGATAATGTCTGATTGGGATATTTCTGCTAAACAGAGTACTTATAGGAGGACTCTGCATGGAATACTGGTAACCCGCTTAAGTAAAGCATGTATGTGCGTTGAGATTCACGGATTAGTCAGAGGTGGCCAGGAGCCACAAGATCATAACTTATGATCAAGTGATTTACAGGAGATCTGGGCTAAGAAGGTGCCTGTGCATATGACAGGCACTCAAGAGTCTCATACATTAATCCCCAGTACAAATGTTCTTCCATGAATAAGAAAGAAGCTAATATCTCCATACCTACAGAAATGCAGTCTCCCCAACTATCCAGCACAACTTGCTGGTCTACGTATAGAGTGCCCCCTCCCACATTCCCGGCTTACGCTGCATTACCAGATTGGGAATAGAGCTTGGATACGAGCATCAACCAGACTGGTTCATATCCTGAATCCTAGATAAGTTCCTTACAGGCAACTCTCACCAGAAGGTTGGTCTTTGGAGGCCTTGTTTTAAATATCTGTATACATACACTTCCTTATGACTTCTCTAACAATGCATGTGATCTTCCTAATGACAATGTTGCCACCTGATAGATAATTCCTGGTAATAAAATAATCCTGAGTAATGCTACCAGTCATGGGTTGGCAATGGGCAGAACAAAGGCGGCACCAGAGACCGGTACAAGAACCCCATGAGCAGCTGGTTGATCATGTCTGGTTGACAGGAAATGGAGTAAGTCCCCAGTCATTGTTAGTCTCTTCTTAATGTATGTGGATATAATATATAATAATAATATAACCTAAAGGAGGAGGGTAAAAATACCAATTTAACTTAAAATAGTAATCCTAAACAAACTGTGCAAAGATAGGTAGGCATGTTGAAATCCCTAAGAATAACCACTAATAAAAAGAAAATGGGGCGTATAGCTGAAAAGACAATGGGTTAATTAAGAGTAAATGCTAGACATATTCAAATCACTCAAAGCAAAGGAAGAACAAAATCTAAAGGGAACAAATAAAATATAAAGCATAATTGTCTATGTCAAGAAATCCCAAGGTATCTGTGGAAAGGCCCTTTGAACTAATGAGTGAGTTTAGCAGGCCACAGTTTACAAGGTTAATATAAAATATCAACTGTATTTATATATACTAGCAATAAACACTTGGAAATCAGATATTTCTAAATGGCCATTAATTCAAAATAGAAACAACCAGTTATATATTTAGCAAAATATGTGTAGAATCTGTATGTTGAACACTACAAATTACTAATTAAATAAACCAAACACGACCTAAATAAATGAAGAGAGATACTGTTTCATGGATTGTAAGACTCAAGGCTGTTATGATGCTAATTCTCAAATTCATCTATAGAGTTCATGCAATCTCAATTGTAATCCCATATTGAAAAACTGATTCTAAAATGTATATGAGAAGCATAGAAACAAAAAGAACCAAAACAGTTTTAGAAAAGAACATATTTGGAGGACTCACACTACCTGATTTCAAGACCTATTACAAAGCTACAGTAACTGAGAGAGTGTGTTATTGAAAAAGGATAGAAACTTTTATACAAATAGTGACTCTAGCTGATGCCATGAATATTTCAGTATTAAGTGTACTGATATCTGCAATTTGCCTTAAGACACATTAAAATAGAATAGAATAATAAATAGTACAAAGAAGTACTGACAGTTATACCAAAAAAGTAAAAGGATTGAATATATGTATACATACACACACACATGCATGCACATAGTCATAAACACATGAACATATTTTATTATTATTATTATTGTACAAAACATTCTTGTCTGTCTCCAGACTGCTCAAGACTGAAATAAAATCAATCACAACAATGACCACTAAATAAGATTATTTTGGGTCTTCCCTCACTTCAAGATTTCTCACCTCTCCCGCATTGCTGGGGTTCTGCTAAAGTTGTTTTATATGCACTTTCTGGCATGGACCTCAACACATAGCATTCCCCATTTGCCTTTCCTGCCTGATGTAACTCCCTTGATCTGTTGCCAGGCTCTGATTGCCTCCAAGGCTACCATCAAGGATCTACTGCTTCAGGTGACACAACCCATCGCTTTCAGGGCTTCATCACCTGAAGGTGCAAAACCCCATTGTCATATGCAGGGTGAGTGGGATTTTGTGTATCAACTTAAAACATGGCATTCTTGGGGAAGCCTTTCCTGGTTCTTACCTTACTTTAGGATATGAGGTCAAACATATCATAATACCTTATCTGTCCCCCATCATGACACTCATTGCATTTAATTTTAAGTACTAATGTCTTAAGAAAGGAAGTGTCTGTTTCATTCACAATTACACTCCCAGTGCTCAACGCTTATTAAATGTGCGTGTGTGTGTGTGTGTGTGCGTGTGTGTGTGTGTGTAGTGTGTATTTCAGTGAATCCATGATGGGAACCAGGAATTTTCAGAGGATCAAACTTTTAAAAAAATTTTTTATGTAGGTAGACATTAAGCAGATGTTTATTGAGTAGATGAAGAGATAAATAAACATATCAGGCTGGGCTAGGTGGCTCAGCCTGTAATCCCAGCGCTTTGGGAGGCCGAGGTGAGTGGATTGCCTAAGCCCGCGGGCTCGAGATCCGCCTGGGCAACTTTGCAAGACCTCATCTCTACAATAAATCAAAAAAATTAGCCAGGCATGGTAGTGCGCACCTGTAGCTCCAGCTACTTGGAAGGCTGAGGTGGAGGGATTGCCATTGCCCAGCAGGTCAAGGCTGTGGTGGCCAGGAGCGGCCACTGCACTCCAGTCTGAGCGACAGAATGAGACTCCAACTCAAAAAACAAAACAAAACAAAACAAAAACATATCAATTGGTCATTTAATTAATGAAAGGACAAATTAATTGTCAAGCTGAAACTAGACCTGAAACTGTGTTGACTCCACTAAGATTCTGCCACAATAGCCTGAACAGGTTGCAAATCTTTGGCATCTCCTTAAAACAAATGCTCAGGGATGAAATAGCTCTCTGATAATCATCATATTTTATATGCTACACCATCACTTCAAATGAAGCCTTTGTGCTAAATTTTTACAGAAACAAACAACTGGGAACAAGACAAAGTCGTAATCGACTTGGAAGTAAACACTAGGTTGCCATTTAAATAACTATCATCTCCCCAAACGTGAACTCCCCAAGACCAACACTGAATAAAGGCAGAGAACACATCAATTAGCTGAAAATGAATAAAACAGTATTTATAAAATGAGTAATTTGGATTTGATTAATGTTCATAAATGTGTTTACATATGAATTGAATATTAACCTATAGCTTGTAGAGGTTTAATTAGCCTTAGAATATTGTTTTGAAGCACAATGAAAAATAACCAATTCACAAAGGGGAAGGAAAAGGATATCTGCAAGCACAAATAAGGTCAATTAATTAAGCAATTTGCATACATTTGAATGGTTATTTCAGAGATTTTTTTTTTTAATGTTGGGCTCTTCCTATTCCCATATTGTGTTTCCAGCATTCTATTTAAGCAACACATCAATCACCCAACCACACTGAGTACATCATGATCAGCTTAGGAGCAACCCTGGAGCCCACAGTTTTCCTGAGAACTAGAAATCTCTGCACAGAAGATACAGTGACGTCCATATGAACCCCAGAATGACAAGGAGGGGAAGTCAGGTTTAAACTAAACCAATGTCTTTGATATAAAATCATAAACTGTTGGTACACAGCCACTGGAACATAACAGAAGCTCAAAAATTATTTATGTAATGAGTGAATGAATGCACACCATCAGGGATTTTTCGAGTACTGAATGCATTGTCATATAAAGATCATTGTATATAATATTATTTCAACTGTTTTTTAAGCCACACCCTCGACAATGCTTTAACTGTCTATGTGTTGCACTTATCCATCTCTCAGGAATACTTTGGAAAGTCATCTTTTCATTCCAGTTGCTTTATAAATATATATATTCAATAAACTTTTATGAATTATAGTCCTTTAGGTTTTGCAAAGCTCCCATGAGAATGAAGGATTCTTACCTTCCTCAATATCAAGTCAGGGTTATTGAGCTTCCTAATGCAAAGTCAAACAGCTGGTTAATCAAGTAATGATAAAATTAACTAGATAGACAGTTATACCTCATCACTATGTAGCCTGCAACAAATGCATAAGAAGGCCATTGTTAGTAAGATGCCCAAGAACTGTAAGCGGAAGAATAATAGCACCACCAAGAAACAGCCCATTCCTTAGAGGTATATTGTAATGTGTACAGGTTGCACAAAGTGCTATTACATTTGTTATTTGATATCAATTTGTGAAAGAAGCATGGAAGGTGTTATTGTCCCCATTTAAAATAGAAAACATGTTATTTTCATTGGAGTGGGATATCTGAAGCATTATCACTGCTATACTCAATTATCAACCTAAGGGTTTCTCAGCCTCAGGCCAAGAAATGGTTCAGAGAGCAGTGCAGAAAGAAAATCCATTTACTTTGAGTGAGGTTAGCATTTTGTGTGGGCATGTGAGTACCTCCTGCACGCTGTGTATATATGGACTTTTGAAAGTATTCCACTATTATCCCACCAAAATTGTCCCTAATTTATTGGATAATGTTTAAATATGTTTAACGGTGGACAGAGACTTTCTTTCCACAAAGATTAGTAAGATAAACAATATGATACTGCCAGAAACAGTAATTGTTTAAGCTAAAAATAAAAATTAAGACATGTAGAGTTAATATCAAATCCTGTCTTTCTGGTAGTTTTAATTAAGTGTAAGTTTAGACAGAGCCTGATAGAAACAAATTCCTTGATGATTGGGTTAATGAGTTGGTTAGGGGAGGTGGCTTTTAAAGAAAAAAATAATTCATGAAAGGTATTTATTCGTCTATGCTGAATTCACCCATTGCTCACATCCCAGCTTTCTCAAGATCTAGATCGAGGTGATCTCTCTTATTATCCTATCAGTCAAATATTTGGTACTTCACTACTGCCTTAGGGGCTGTGAAAGGTCTGAGGGTATAGTGTAAAGTTCAGTGAACTTGGAGTCACACATTTTGTTAAAGAGAATGAGGAAATTAATGTACTGAGAGCTTACAATGCACCAGGCATTGTCTGAGGCCCACTGATATGCACTATCTAATTGAATTGTCACAATAACTCTTTGAAGAAGAAATTGTTCCTATTTTATCTGTTTTTTGCCTAAAGCTTATGGGATGGTTAAATGTACTTGGTTTCTCTTAAGTAATAAGTAGTAGAGCCAAGACCTAAGCTCCAATCTTCTTGACCCAAATTCCAGATTCTCACTTTTTGGTTTTACTACCTACTAATTATGGGCTGGGCTCCCCTAGCCTTACTGAGTACTTTAAGCTTAGATAACTTAAGTCCAGTCCCAGGAGAGTAGATTACCTTTTCCAGACGGTGATACTATTTCCTCTCATCTCTTTTACATTCAAATCATAGAATTTACAGACTCATAGTCAAACTACCATTCTCAAGAAACTGGAACAGACACTTCTGTGAAATCCCCCACCTGCCTTCAACACACACACACACTTAGTTTTTATTAATTATAGTGTTTTAAAATATATATAATATTTTATATATTTAGGGAGTACATGTAATAGTTTGTTGCATGCATAGACTGTATAATGATCGAGTCAGGGTGTTTGAGGTAGTTATCACTGAGTATTTATTACTTGTATATATTGGGAACAGTTTAAGTCCTCTCTTCTACCTACTTTGAATTATACAATACATAGCTGTTCAGCTACTCTGCTGTCAAACAATACAGCTCGTGCCTTACCTGATCTTTCCCTGCCTCCCTTTCCCCCCATTTTCTATTCATTTTACATTGTTCTTATGTATATGCCCTCTTTCTTCCTGATCTACAAAGGTAACACGGCACAGGAAAACAGGAACAGATATTAAAATCAGGAAGAAGTGGTTTTTGATTATGGCTAAAAACTTGTTCACTGTGGGACTTTGAGAAAAGTGATCTTGGACTCATTCCCCTCATCCTTTAAATAGGAAAAATAATCATTAAACCAAAATGCTCTGACTGTAATGAGTCTAGTTTGCAAATAGAGCTATTATTATTTTTTCATATTGCCTTTTGAGGTTCAACTCAATTCTGCAGATATTTACTAAGGGCATATTATTAGCAGATGAGCTGGGCTAGCAATTGCTCTTTTTGCAAGACTAAGTAGCTCCCAATTCACGCCACCAATCCCAGTATAAAAGAATTCCCTTTATGTGACTCCATGAGTCATTCCTTCTCATACTCAGATCTTCTAGATTTGTCTTTGTCTTCTGTTTTCTACCTTCCACAAACCTCCCGAAACCTAAGGCTTTCCATTCTCCCTTTGCCATGCCTCAGTTTCAATTTTCCCATTGTGTCAACGATTATACCAGTCTCCAGCTACCAGGGAAAACAGCTGTACCTTTCTCCACACCATTTCAGGACATGACGCCCTGTTGCTAGCTCACTGGATGAAAACTCACTCCATTCTTATAAATGCAAACCATCCAAGGAACACCAAGCTAAGTTCTGGGGACGTTGATGAACTAAGCACCAGTTTTCATATTTAAAGAAAAAAAGTGGTGTCAAATATATATACTTTCATTGACCTCTTTCAGGTTTCTATCACACGAATTTTTCTTAGATGCCCATAAAAGTGTGCTATTTCCTCATTTCTTAGTTCCACACACAGAAGCTCATAGGTACTTTAATAGCAAACATAGTTTAGGTGGCAGACTTGTTTGAATATGTCTTGTTCTTTGAGTTTGCCTAATTTTTTTCTTTCTTTTAAATACAGAGCAGAGGGTAGACAGAAAATCAATATCTGTAGACCTGTTCCCCATCCCTTACTTCTGAGACAGGTGGTTTGTTTCCATATAACTCTTCTCTAAAGGCTTCAGAATCAGTATCTCTCACTCACTCAACTTTATTCATTCATTAATGCCAATAAGTGCCAACCAAAAATCTCTTATATCCTGAAAAGTAAATCCCAAGTGTAGCTGCACTATCTCTTCTCTGACCAAAACTGCCCAGAAATTTGACCAAAACAATTTAACTGAAATATGGTCATTTGAAACAAATGCATTTGCTAAAGGCAAAATCTGAGCAACTATAAGCCCTGGAAAAAGGATATTAACAAATACACATCTGCTTTAAGCTTCAATACAAATTTTAAGTGTGTGTTTATTTTGATCAACCTGTATTCTTTATCAAAGGTATTTTTATAAGAAACTAATTCCTGTGGACTAAGTATTGCACCTGACTGTAAATATCATATAGTAGAAAAATCAGAGACATCAGCATCAGCAAATTGAATAGCAGATACTAATGAAGTTTATTAAAATGATTAAGTTCATTAAATGTTCTTAAAGTTTATTAATAATTAAACTAACAGGTTAATTAAAATAAAACATGTTCAATTTTGACAAGAAAATCATAAGTCAGATATGGATAAATTATTAAAGGCTTAGCTAAGTAAAACTAGCTTAGCAAGGGGTTTTTAGGTTTACCTATTTTACTTATTCATTCATGCTAATTCATGTCAAATATCTACTTTGTTTAAATTCCATGTTAAGCACAGAACAGAATACAGAGATAGGAACACACAGTCCTTGTACTAAAAGAATTCCCATTGAGTGAGGAAAGTGATTCTTGTGTCATACAATGGCGCTAGAGTTGTAACTTTGTAGTTCCAGGGGAGTCTTTGTTAGTTTATCCATGTAGCAGAGTCAACTCCCGTAGGGAAGGACCAGTAATATTGGAAGTGATGACCACAGGTTCATGTGTAGAACTGTGTAAACCAGTAGAAATGGGAAGCACACAGAAAGAGAAGAAGGGATTAAACTTAGGGAAGTGGATGCTTCTCATGTTTCCTTCCATAGAACTGAGGCTCCTTAAACATGGGCAGTGAGTGGTGATATTTTTAACAAACTTCAAGCAAATGGGCAACAAAAGGACAGTGCAGATCCACTTGGAAATCTAAATACAGTACAAGTTTGCTTATTTGTTTTATCTTGAAATATGTAATTCTGCTTTGAGATTAAAAATAATCTTTATATTTATGTACTAACAGTAATATTAGATAATTATTTTTATTTTGAATGTCATTACTTAGCAAAATAATATATATATATATTTTTTGTTATGTTATTGTGGGGTACAGTTAGGGGTTAGGCATACAAAAATATTTCGTTCAGGTACCCTTGTTGATAAGAGGTGTCGCCCCATCCTCAGATAGATACCCACCACCATTAATCCCATCCCCCTCACCCTCCCCCCCCGCAGTCAATTTTCAATGATAATTTGTCAGCTCCTCCCAGTGTATCAGCTACAACATACTAACAAATCCACTTTGAAGGTAGAAATACCCCTTTCATGACAGAAACCCTTTTAGGAAAATAATGACCGCAGGGTCCTCCAAAAGTTAACTAAAGTCTTATAAATACCTTGCAAATAGGCCCAGAAGCTATAATTTAGAAGGGTAGCCACCTACCTGGTGTCTAATTCCTCTCTAATTCAAATCTATTGTGATGAATCCTAGGGACTTAAGACTATGGATAAAAATGAAAAATAATCTCAAGTCATGTTCCTTCCTCATAGACATTCCAGTCATTCTTACTGCTATGAGAAGCTGTGTGGCTGGCAGCACATTTTAAGAGTTTAAAGGAAAAACAGTAAGGAAAAGGTTAATAAAAATGTTACAAACCAGGAACAATGGCCAGGGACCTAATCCCTGCAAAGATATATGACTCATATACAAGTCTCGATTTCTTCCCAGGCAACCAAGGCTGGCAGATATCACTAGTCCTTTCCTCTGGTGCTTTGAGCAACAGAGGAGGAGGACACCATGACTTGCTCTGACTGACTTTCAGGTACTGCTCTTTAATGACTGCCCCTCAGGGATCTCTGAGACTTCTCCAAACTCCTGTCAGGAGGTGACCTCCTACTCACAAGTCACATGCACCCCACCCAAAAGGAGCTTTTCCAAAGTATAAAAGATGACTGCCTTACCTTGAGTTCGACTGCCCTGTGATTGGCCACATTTAAAAGCATCTCATAACTCCAATTATGAGTAGACTCCAATAAAGATGTAAATAAGACCCACAGTGAGGGACATCTGGAGAGTAAATATGCTCATGGCACTGAGATCATTATATCTCATTACATTGGCCTCTTAAAATGCCAATTCATTCATTAATGATGATAACTAATTTGGTCAGAAACTGAGATGGGTTCCCAGAAAAGGCAGGAAGTAAAAATCCAGGTATAAAGAATGATATAGAAAGAGGAGCCTTTAACTTCACTTTTGTGACAACAGAGTAAAGGAAGCAAGAAGGACCTGTGAGCAGTGAACAAGCAAAAATCCCCATTTCTTAACTGACTGAACAAGTGAGAAGAACCAGAACCAATATTAAAGTGACACCTGTCTAAGCACTTCGCATCTAATCTTCAAAATAAGGAATAATACAGGTACCATTGTCATCTCCTCTGAAGATGAGCTAGCTGAAGTGCAAAGAGTTTAAGTAGCTTGTATAAAATAACATCACTATTACCTTCGTTTACATATATTTTTCTATGTTTAGACAGTGTAGTCTGTCTTTTATAGCAAGTTTAAGATTTCCCATACAATACTTTATCTTATTATGTTATCTCCTCAAAGAGCCATCATGTCTTTTGGAAAAACACTGAAAGCATTCATAAACTGGAATATAGCCTAATTCATGTGTGATGTCACCAACATCTAAAAAAATAAGTTTGATCTTATATGTTCATGCATTTCCCTAATTTTAGACCACACTATGAGACTCAAAACAGAACTAGCTTTTACTCTTAAAATACCATTAATGAATCATCTTAGATATGTTAATAAATAAAATAGATTCTGCAAGTAGGTAGGAAGGTAAATGCATTTTAATTACCTCAAATGTCTTAATTAACTCCTACTGCTAATGATACAGCAATTAGAGTTTAAATATGCTGTAGAGGATACATCTGCTAGCTTTCTGTTGGGTCATATTTCTGAGCTTCACTGGAACTCAATGAAAGCAGGGGGTTTAGAACTCAATTCTCAAATAATTTGAATCTCAATGAGAAAAACAAGTAAAATTACCTATGTTCTGGCTAACTGTTCCTTGTCCTATTCTGTCACTGTCTCCCTCTGAGCACCGGTGGATACTTCATGGTAGTAATGACTTCTGCAAGTACTTGAGGATATATATCTGCCACCATTAGTGAGTCAAGCTCCCATACCATTTTTTTCAGCTTCCTTTGACTCAAAGTCCTGGAAGGGAAATTATAGTGATTCATGCTGATCTATCTGGACTTAACGAGGACCAAAGGCAGAGGCCAGAGCAGGTAGGCAGAATCCTTTTAGAAGTTACCGCCTATGGTGGCTGAAGATGGCCACTCTTTTTAATGGAAGGGACAGACTCCAGAAGTGGAGTCTACTTTCCTGTCCCTTGAATCTGAGTCGGTCCTATGACTTGTTTTGCACAACAGAATGCAGGAAACAGTAAATATCCAAAGCTGGACCTTAAGAAATTTGTCACTTTCACCTTCACGCTCTTGGAACCCAATTATCACAACATGAAAAGTGCAAGTCACATGGAAGAAGAATTGAGGCACCAGCTGGCAGCCCCAATTGAGTAGCCAGACAGTCAGCACCAAGCACAAGTAGAATAAGTGAACCATCTTGGATGTTCCCATCCAGTCAAATCTCTGGATGATTACAGGCCCAGATCATGCCGCCTATAGGGATAAGTCTCCCAGCCAACCTTAATCAACCCACAGACTCACAAGAAGTAATAAATGATAAACTACCAAGTATTGGAGTAGTTTGTTATGCAGCAATAGTCAAGACCTTTCCAAACCATCTCAGAAACCCAGACTGAAACCAATTCCTGCTTGCCTGAGCCTTATACAGGACAAGAAATGGCAGATCCAGAAACATCAAGATGGACAGGATGGGATTGAGAAGAACACTTTCCAGTCTGGTGGCTAACAGCATGGACCTTAGACCCAGAATGACTGAGTTTGAATCCTGGCTCTGCCTTTTACTAGATATGTACCTAGTAGAAATTATTTAACTTTCCTGTGCCTCAGTTTCCCTTTGTATAAAATAGAGTTAATATTTCTTACCTCATAGGTTTGTTATGAAGATTAATTATCAGTGTCCATGTATGTACAACACTTAGAACAGTGCCTGGCACAGAGTTAATATTCAGAAAATGTTCTCTCTTAGTATTGTTATTTATTCTCTATTCTGTTCTACATGCAATAAACCACTTCTTCACAGCAGATTGGTCTCACACCAGCAAAAAAAAGAACAATAAGAATAAGAGTGAATGTTCCATGTATGAGTCATCCTAAACAGAAATTTCAGAGAAATAGCAAAACTTTATCTGAGAATAAACTACTCCTATGTGTAAGAATCCACACTTTGAGGATTTTATAACTGACTTCTGTTAATTAAGAGTACCAAGTTTTATATGTATCTAACATAGTCCTAGAAAGTCATTTTATCTCTAGCATGATCTGAGCTATCATCCTTTCATTGATATCAACACTTTCTAAATATGATTTTGTAGTTCACTGCTATGATCAGTTCAGGTTACATATCATAGTAGATATGTCACACTAAAATTAATTCTAAGTGTGTTAATTATACTGGGTTAGCTTTTGGTTTAGGGGTCTTTTTTGGAAAGAGGAGGATAATATAAGCACAGATTGGAGAATTACTTGTTAAAGTAATTATTGGATTTTTTTAATGAAGTAAAAGACAGTAATCAATTCTTTTCGCCACAGGATTAAATAATATTTTTTGCTCCAGCTTTTTATCTCTGTTTTAAATGTACAGCAAGGACCTATTTCTATTTACTCCAAAAGTACTCATCCCAAATGAATTAACATGTAGTAGTCATAAATTCAAATTTTAAATACTCGGCATTGTGTTTCAGGTCCTGAATATCTGACCACAGTCTTTCTCATGGGACTTTCCCCTGTAGTCCCCAAACTCTCCCACTTCTTATCCCCCCTCATATTTCTATTTATAAAAGTCCTGTGGATCCAATTATACTACCTATATACTGGTCTTTGGACATGATTCCACCTGTTTTTCAAGACAATTATGATAGATTCATAAGTTGACATTCGAGTAGTTCAATCAGTCAGAGGTTCTGGGAAAATGTGTTAGGTTTATGCTTGTCTTCAGCATGATAATATCACTCATCCACATTAGTTATGCTTTCTCTTTCCAAATCATTTATAAGCCTCAGGTCAGCTTGAGCAATTCATATTTTCATTTTGTGCTTGCTAATCATGCCTTAAATGGTAACTATCAGAGATGCAAATTAATTGCAAATTATATAAGAGATGCACAAATTTAAAACTATGAAATTTAAATTATTAATGCAGTAGTAATTCAGCTTTCAGGTTCCTTCTGCAAACACTAACAGTTCTACCTATGTTATTTCGCTCTATTAAAAACCAAATTTAGTAATTTAGGTAGAAGCAAGGAACACTAGGTTTTATTATTTCTCACCTTGCAACTGTTCAATTCCCTCTTCCTTTTTCTTCCATGAATCCTTTGTCTCTGTGTTTTGAGCCCTATTCTTTTATGTCTGCTTAACTTCAGTCTACCAGATCTCATTAAATACACACTATTCTGCTATTCTATAAGATATATTTTATATGTTACATTCCACCAGCCTGTCCAAAGAACCTGAATCAGTTCCACCTAAAGTTTTTAAAAGCCTATTTTCCAGGGTATTTGTAGATTTATGGGTATTGTGTTTTTATGTTATACACAAGAATATTAAATATGTATATAATTTCAGTAGTATTATTGAGAATGACTGTTGGGAATGTTTCTGCATTCACTATGTAGCTGAACAGCAAAGAAGGAAAGTAGCCAAAATTTAACTGTGAAAAAACATCATATGGAAAAGAAAGCCTTGTTAAGTGGAACAAGTATCAGATTAGAATGAATAGGTTCAGCCAAAGTTTCCACACTGGAAAGTTCTGCTTTACTTTGTATCTGTTTTCCATAAATGGAGCCCACCAAGGCTTAAATGCTTAATAAAATATTCCTAAAATCAATTGTGTGATATTTCTAACTAATAAAGTGGATTTAAGTGGAGATTAAGACATTTCACCTACTTTCCATTTTAGAAACAACGATCAGTCTAATTTTATCAATCAATGACAAATTAACAAAGGAAACCATTTAATGAAGATGACTCTTGAATTTTTCAGGTAGAATGTCGCCGCTTTCTCAAAACACATCCCTACAAATTCTAAATCTTGGTTTTATTGTGATTGCATAAAATGTGTTTTAAGTGCTATAAGAAAATAGCCTTAGTGATAACCAAACTTGAATGCACTCGTGTTGACAAAATTACTCCTGGAAAAATAAATATCGTAATGGTTTACCTGGCAAGGTTGTTTCATTTTAATGGCTATGACATGGTATCTATAACAGCAGAGTTCGCAGGTCCAGGAACCCCTTTCACTGATCCACTTGAGCAGACACAGCTGATGTGTATACCGAACTGACCCATCACATCGGCAGGGATTTAACAGTTCACCCTAAAAGCAAAACAGCTCAGTGTGAATACTTGTGTCTGTGTCTCTATTTTAAAAATCTCACACTTTCTTTATTTTCTTTCAAAGCCATCTACCCAGAAGTGTACAAGCATCAAGCTCTATCCTAGAAAATGAAATTAAAATTTTATACCCTGATGGGAAAGAAACTAAAGTCTTAAAACTATTTCAAAGATATGGCCTAGAGTTATGACATAAATGTTCTACCAACACACACAATGTCTGCAAGATATAGCTCCCAATACCCTTGGGGGAAGGCAGCACTATTAAATCTCTTTAATAACTTTTAAGTGGATGGTCAGATGCATTTCCTCTGCAGTTATTCTTAATCATTGCTAAAGAAGCAACGCACGGCATCCCAGAAAGCAGCTCGCAGTAGCATTATGCTTCTATTTTTTTTCTAAATGTAGCATCATAAATATTGACTTAGGAGACTATGTTCCTGAAAGCCTGCACATTCTCACGCAATTTCCTTACTTTAAAAAATATTAAACCTAATGTGTTCTCAGACCACACATTTGATAAGAGAGATAGTATTATAGTATTATCCTTTCCTCTGAATGAATACTCTCAAGCAAGTTTGCATGCGCCTCCAATGTTGTTTATAATTTTAGAATTGTTCTGCTAACAAAACAAAGTACACTGTCGGCTAAACAGCCTTTCTTTCCAAATACATTGCTATTTCTCTCGTAAAAACTGTAACGTGCTTTTCACAACAGTGAGATTAAGTCGCCAAGATATGGAATGAGGAAAGTCTCTGCCCTTTCTGGTCGTGCCATGACTCACCCCCGTTTGTATTCTAAGACTGTCCGTCTCAGGGTACATCTGTAGAATCCGTCTCAGGGTACCTCAGTGCATCATCTTACATCCTACAGGTTTGCTTCTACGTATAAACCAAGATCCACTGAGTAAGTCACAAGAAATGACCATTAAAGCACCTGAGGAACGTGTAGCTACGACACCACGTAGAGGAAAAAAGTGTAGACCAAATTGAATCTTGTTTTCGCCACCGGGACATGTTTTATCTTCCTTCCCAGAGAGGGAAAGAGGAACCCCCCTGAAACCTTCGCTCCAAAGGCAGGACGGGACAGACAGCCCCAGCAGGGATGCGCCGGGAGGCGCGCGCTGTCCGTGGTGCTGAAAGCTGAACCCTCTCGAGTTGGAGCCGGCCGCCGGCGGCCACAGGGTCTTGCTGTCCTTACCTGCTCCGCGCCCTGGAAGCAGATCTTGCAGATCGGCTGGTGGTGCTGGTGCTGGTGCCCCGTGCGCTGGTCGCCGCCGCCGCTGCTGCTACTGCGGCTACTGCAAACCGAGCGCGTCTCGGGCTGGTCGCCGGCGCCCCGCCGCTCGCCCTCCCCGCTCGCGCCGGCCTCGGGCTCCCCGGGGCCGCCCTTGGCCGCCGCCGCTTCGGGGACCGCCGCCTCCGGCAGGCGTCTCGGACCTTCCCCGGAGTCGCCCGCCGCCGACACCTCTTGGCCGGCGGGCGGCAGGGACAGCGGCGGCGGTGGTGGCAGCTCGTCGGTGCCCCTGCGCCGCGGGGCCACCTCCCCCGGTGCCTCGTTCAGTCTTGCGGCGCGCTCGGGGGGCGCGGGCAGCGGCGGCAGGTAGTGCGGGGCCGCGGGGGCCGGGGCCGGCTCTCCCGGCGGCGGCGGCGGCGGCGTGGGAGGCTGCGGGGGCGGCTCAGCGTCCCCGCCGTCCGCCCCACGACACTGACTGCCGCTGTAGCCGCCCTCAAAGCTCATGGTTGTGCCGCCGCCGCCCTCCTGCCGGCCCGGCTGGCGGGCAGGGCTCAGGCTGCCAGCCCGAGGGAAAGCGAAGGGGGA
>CAUYQG010176560.1:0-11990 GCA_963574415.1 Tarsius wallacei
ATTTAACTTAAAACTTTTTTTTTTTTTTTTTTTTTTTGAGTTGGAGTCTCACTCCGTCGCTCAGACTGGAGTGCAGTGGCCGCTCTCGGCCACCGCAGCCTCAGACCTGCTGGGCTCCAGTGATCCTTCTGCCTCAGCCTCTGAGTAGCCGGAACTACAGGCGCACGCTACCACGCCCAGCTAATTTTTTTGATTTATTATAGAGATGAGGTCTTGCCTGCCCAGGCGGGTCTCGAACCCGCGGGCTCAGGCAATCCACTCACCTCAGCCTCCCAAGGTGCGGGATTACAGGCTGAGCCACCGAGCCCGGCTTAACTTAAAACTTTATAAAATGAGATTTTACTGGCTCTACAGTCCCAGCTATTCCGGAAGCTGATGCAGGATTATTTGGGGTCAGGAGTTTGAGTTTGCCTGGACAACACAGTAAGATGCCATCCTTCTCCTCCACCAAAAAAAGAAAAACAAATGAGGCTTTACTGAACATGTTATCTTTTTTAGTTAGCCAATAATGTAATTTAACTTCTCAAAAACTTACCATATCAACCAGAGCAACATACATGAATAAGCCAGCAGTAAGTGCAAATATCCACATGGAAACATTTTCAGCATAATGGCCAATAAAAATGCCAGTTGCCATTCCAAGATACGCCAGCATGGCTGACAAGGCATTGTAGAGGACAGCCTGTTTAACGGTCATGCCAGCCTTTAGCAAAACAGCAAAGTCACCTTTGACAGAAAAAAACAGGATTAAAAAGTCACTGAGAAATAATTTTTAACACACATACCCAAGAAACTTCCCAGAATATTCTCTATTCTTTTTTTGAGAGGAAACAAAGCAAAATTAAGAATTACCCAAGGTTAAAGCAGCATCAATCAGTAAATCACCCTAACAGCTCTATAAACCATCTTCTGTACAACGTTTCCTTAAGGCTTACACTTTGTTAGAGAATGATAAATATTACAAAATTGCTACTGTGCTCTTGTGTGTCTTCAAGGAATTTGTAATTGGCCACAAAGGGAGGGGAGGGTGGAGAACACACATGATATGACCAGCAAATGATAAAAGCAACATGTAACTAAGAGCTCGGGAGTCTAATGCTAGGGTTATAAAAGGAGAAAGAAGTTCATGAAGATGGAAATCGTGCAGAGAGGCTTCCTGGGGCATGAGGACCTAGAACATGGAATATAAATTAGATGCTGAGGAATAGTAGGCAGATGTGAGGCTTTCTGAATAGCTGGTTACATGGCAAGGAACAAAAGTGAAAATAGCATATTATAGTATAACTGTGTCTCTATAAGAAGAAAAACAGGGGCATGGACTGGGATCCAGAACAACTAGGAAGGGTTTTAAGTCCTGGTGACAAAGAGGAACAATATTCAAAACACAACCCATCAATTTCCCTTCTTTTCTTTAGCTTTTTCCCACCTTCTCTCTGTTAGCATATGATGATTCCTTTGTGCCCTGTGGTCTTATTCACAGTGTGTATAAAGATGATCACTGATGTCACCAGAATGCTGGTACATAAAGACATTTGGTGGGGGGAGAAAGATGACAGAAGGGGCCCAGGATTCTCTCTGGCAACCCCACAAAGGCAACTGTGTATTCACACTGGTAAGGTCAAAATTCTGGCTAAAAATCAACTTGTGTTCAGTAAGAAAAGATAGCCAGCAAGGTGACCAGGCTTACGAGAAAGCACAGAAGTTCTGAAGAAGCTTGCTAGAACTAGCACTAGCAAAAGCCAGTGAAGCTAGTGTGCTTCACTCACCTGGCAAACATGATTTGCATGGTTCTCTTACCTAATTCATGAGGTAACTCGTGACAGAACACAGCAACAGAAGTGCTTAAGCCACTTGATAAACCTTCAGTAAAAGCAGCACCTGTGTAAAAATCCATCAGAAAAGGTTTGCTATATTATTTTGCGTGCTTTTAAAATCTTATCAGCATAAATGAGGTAAAAGAAATAACTATTATTTTGGTTATGAATGAATAGAGCTTTTCCAACCCAACTTGGTCTTGTCTGTGAAAAATCTTAGATTACATTCCATTAGGTCTAAATATCCCAAAGGAACACAAGCAGGTATGAAAGAGAAGGGAAAGTCCAGCAATGCCTGAAAGTTGAGTAGATGATCTTAGAAAAAACTGAGAAGTGATTGCTACATATAAAACACTTATTCAGCCGGGCTCGGTGGCTCAGCCTGTAATCCCAGCACTTTGGGAGGCTGAGATGAGAGGATTGCCTGAGCCCGCGGGTTCGAGACCCGCCTGGGCAACTTGGCAAGACCTCATCTCTACAATAAATCAACAAAATTAGCTGGGTGTGGCAGTGTACGCCTGTAGTTCCAGCTACTTGAAAGGCTGAGGCGGAAGGATCGTCAGAGCCCAGCAGGTCGAGGCTGCGGTGACTGGGAGCGTGCCACTGCATTCCAGTCTGGGTGACAGAGTGAGACTCCAACTCAACAAAAAACAAACAAAAAAACACTTATTCAAGGCCAGGCATGGTGGCTCATGCCTGTAATCCTAGCAGTTTGGGAGGCGGAGGCAAGAGGATTGCCTGAGCTCACAGGTTTGAGACCAGCCTGGGCAACCAGCCCGGGCAACTTGGTGAGCCCTCGTTTCTACAATAAATCAAAAAATTAGCTGGGTGTGGTGGCACATGCCTTTGGTTCCAGCTACTTGGAAGGGTGAGGTGGAAGGATCGTCTGAGTCCAGCAGGCCAAGGCTGCAATGGCCGTGAGCAGCATGCCACTGTACTCCAGCCTGTATGACAAAAGTGAGACTCCAACTGAAAACAAACAAAAAAACAAAAAAAACCCCCCACTTATTCAAGAACAAAAACTGTTTAAAAGGTTTAGAAAAAAAACTTTGCTGCCAAGAGTATAAATGTTTCACTTGCCACAAAGGAATTTATTATGTAATTGGGCTTGTTTATACTTGTTATTTCACTAATACAGAGACTCTAGGATGAATTGCTCCCTCCCCTTTAAAAAACTGACATGCTATACAAACAATTATAAGCCCTGACTGTGCTTCTGTACATTCCTCCTCTGTCCGTTTGCGTTGTGCATGATACAGTAAGGGAGGAGGTATACTCAGATCCCAAAGAGAAGGACAGGGCTCGTCTCAGCCTGGCTATGAAACAGCACTGCCTCCCTGGGCAAGTGGGTTCACCTGTCTAGGCCTCAGCTGTCTAATTCTGAATTACTTCCATGGTTCCTTCTAGCTTTAAATTCCTGAGATTTGTAAGTATCTACTATCTTCCAATTGAGGCACAACAATTTAATAGCAAAACTGTGATTAATTCTTTTTTGGATGAAGATTGGTGAGCAGGCTTTTTAGATGTATGAAGATTCTTTTAGCATAAAAGATGATGGAAAAGGCGATTTTACCCTAGTAAATACTGTTTATATTACTGATAAGGACAATTTAATGTATGGGGGAAAAAATTTACACATACTCCATATATGTTAAAGCCTGATCTTAAGACCTTGCAAATTAAGAAGAACTTCTGATAGTTATCTTTAGTTAATGGGCTTGGCACAGTTCCTAGTATATAATCACATCTAACATTTATTATTTCATTGCCAAAACAGTAATAGAAGAAATAACACACTGAGAGTCTTGGAAGTCACTCATATCATCTTCTAAGCTAGCCTAGTTTTCGTTAGCATATGACCGGGTGTTTAACGTGACATTTCCAGAGTCAGCCAACAGGGAGCAAATGCATGTGAGTATACCAATTGCAAGGCCATCGCTGAAATTGTGCAGGCCGTCGCCCATGATCACCATCCAGGCCAGTGTGGCGATGCCAGCATCCTTTAGCTCCTCCCGAGAGTAGCGCTGGCTGTGACTGTGCGGGTGGTGGTTCTGGTGGTGGTGGTGGTGGAGAATGTGATGGTAGTCATGATGATGGTGAATGAGATCATCTGACTGGCCAAGTGTATCATGGAAGTGTGAGTGGCATTTGTTCTTGCACCCTCTGGGAACATATTCATTGTAGACTTCTTGGGGGTGAGCATGAGCTATCATGACCTCTTCTTCTTCCAAGACCGCTGGCTGCTGAGAATCAAAGTGGGAGGGCTCTTGGGAGTCTGCTCGCATGTAGCCCTCAGGTCCTAGGGATAAACATCAAGGACAGTGGGACAAAGTCAGGAGGTTTTGTTAATGTACCTGGTCCATTTCAGACAGTACCACTGACAAAGCCAACAAAAGATCCTAAAACATGGTAACTCACACCTGCAGAGCCAAATATTAGAGTACTTTTTCTCCCTTCCTTCCTCCAAATATTAGAGTACTATTGATGAAAAACATCAATTGGTTTTAATGAATTTCAGAAATGGAATTGGTCTCAAATATTAAGAATGGACTTTGAATGTTAACCTCTAATAACTATCTCCCAGATTCTTCCATAAGTTCTTCTGCCTCCCTACCTTTTAAAAGATGATTTCTAATCATAAAAGCATAAGCTGGTTGAGCACAGTAGCTCAGCCTGTAACCCTAGCTTAGAGGATTGCCTGAGCTGGGGGTTTGAGACTAGCCTGGGCAACTTGGTGAGACCTCATCTCTACAATAAATCACAAAAACTAGCTAGGCGTGGTGGCGTGAGTCTGTAGTTCCAGCTACTTGGAAGGCTGAGGTGGAAGGAATGCCTAAGCCCAGCAGGTGGCATGCTTACAGCCACCACACTCCAGCCTGGGTGACAAGAGTGAGACTCCAACTCAAAAAAAAAAAAAAGCACATGCTTATTTTAGAAAAATGTTAGATATTTAAAAATTTATCCAGAAGCATTTATTATCTGCGCAAAAAAAAAAAAAGAAGTAGCCGGGCTCGGTGGCTCAGCCTGTAATCCCGCACTTTGGGAGGCCGAGGTGAGTGGATTGCCTGAGCCCACGGGTTCGAGACCCGCCTGGGCAACTTGGCGAGACCTCGCCTCTGCAATATATCAAAAACTAGCTGGGCGTTGTAGCGCATGCCTGTAGTTCCAGCTACTTGGAAGGCTGAGGCGGAAAGATCACCGGAGCCCAGCAGGTCGAGGCTGCAGTGGCCGGGAGCTCTAGTCTGGGCGTCAGAGTGAGACTCCAACTCAAAAAAAAAAAAAAAAAGTTAATTTTAAAATAAGATTGTTTTTCTTTGTTGCGCTGTTAATCAGTTCTCTCAGGAGCATCCCTGACACTGTGGTCCAATTCCAGAGCCACTGTTTCCTCCCATTTCACTGTGGTCCATTCAAAAAGCTGAGGAGGGATAGATGCAGGAAGAGGAGTGAAAGCAAGTACTTGGTCTTTAGAGAAAAACAGCATGTTGGAGAACACAAGGTGGACAGGAAGCCTGACAAATAGACAGTACCTACAAGCAAGTTGTTCCCGCCCCTCAGTCAGCAGCTGTCCACTGCACACGACACTGAACCAGGCATTCTGGTAGGCACCAGGGATAGAGTGGAGCACGACAAAGACCCTGCCCTCAAGATGCTTACATTCCTAGAGGCTCATGAGGAAGGGGCAATGTGGAGAGTGACTAGAAGACCTGCTGCATCTGAGTGACCAGGGAAGGCCTCGAAGGAAGAAATGTGTGAACAACAGGAAGAGGAATTTATGTGATGATCTGAGAGCTGAGTATTTAAGCAGAAGGAACAGCATGTGCAAAGCCTGGCGACAAACCTGTGTGCTCAGAGGGCGAAAGCAGGGCTGGTGAGGGTGAAACAGAAAGAACGGTGGGAAAGAGGGGAGAGCACAGAGGACCTGGAAGGCCATGGCAAGGAGTTTGGTTGAAAATCTGAATCTGAACTGAGTCTGTCTGGCAAAAAATGCCAAGCTAACAGTCAAGTTAAAGGAAAAACTAGAGAAACATGGTTACACAACCTTAGCAAGTGGTCAAAATTACCACCACCAGTAAGTGAAAGAGCACCATATGAGGTGGCACACCATGTCACTGAAAAGGACACAGTATCACCCTGTGGCATTCCTGACAAAATGGCTCAATCTAATCATGAAAAATATTAAAGAAGCCCCAAATGAGAGGCAAGTGAAATGCAACATTTGATTATGGATTGTGCTCTGGACCAGGATTTTGGTGGGAATTGGAGGGCTGGCAGGGTAAAAATGAACTAGTAGGACATTTGGGGGAAAAAAGAATAAGGTCTGTAGACTAGAGAATGGCATCATGTCAATGTCCGTTTCTGAACTCGGATAATTACACTGTGGTTACATTTGAACATGTCCTTTCTCTTAGCAAACACACACTCAAGTATTTAGGGTCAAGAAGCATCATGTCCATAACTTACTCTCAAATGGTTTAGGAAAAAAATGTATGAGTGTATGTAGATAGTAATAGATAAAGAAAGAGAATGAGAAGTAAATGTGTGGTAAAATACTGGGGAATCCAGGTGAAGTGGAAACAGCAATTCTCGCTACTATTCTGGAAACTTTCCCCAAGTATGAATTTACCTCAAAATAAAAAGTGATAGAAAAAAGAAATGTAAATATACATAAAAATACTCACTAACTGGAAATTTTTTTTTAAAGTTTGAGATTTTTTTTTTTTTTTTTTTTTGAGTTGGAGTCTCACTCACCCAGACTGGAGTGCAATGGCTGCTCCCGGCCACCGCAGCCTCGACCTGCTGGGCTCCGGCGATCCTTCTGCCTCAGCCTTCCAAGTAGCTGGAACTACAGGTGCGCGCTACCACACCCGGCTAATTTTTGATTTATTGTAGAGATGCAGTCTCACCAAGTTGCCCAGGCGGGTCTCGAACCCGTGGGCTCAGGCAATCCACTCACCTCGGCCTCCCAAAATGCTGGGATTACAGGCTGAGTCACCGCTTTTTTTTTTTTTTTTTTGAGCTGGAGTCTCACTCTGTCTCCCAGACTGGAGTGCAGTGGCCGCTCCCAGCCACCGCAGCTTCAACCTGCTGGGCTCCGGCAATCCTTCTGCCTCAGCCTTCCACGTAGCTGGAATTACAGGCACGCACTACCACGCCCGGCTGATTTTTTATTTATGGTAGAGATGAGGTCTTGCCAAGTTGCCCAGGCGGGTCTTGAACCTGTGGGCTCAGGCAATCCACTTACCTCAGCCTCTCAAGGCACGGGATTACAGGCTGAGCCACTGAGCCCAGCTCAGTTTGAGATATTTAAAAAAAAAACACAAAAGGCCAGGTGGCTCATGCCTGTAATCCCAGCATTTTAGGAGGCAAAGGTGAGAGGACTGCCTGAGCGCAGGGGTTTGAGACGAGCCTAGGCAACTTGGCGAGACCTTGTCTCAACAATAAATCAGAAAAATTAGCTGGGCGTGGTGGCACACATCTGTGGTTCCAGTTACTTGGAAGGCTGAGGCAGAAAGATCACATGAGCCCAGCAGGTCAAGGCTGTGGTAGCCATAATTTTGCTACTGCATTCCAGCCTGGGCGACAGAGTGAGATTCTGACTTAACAAAAAAAACCCCAAAAACCAGAAACCAAAACAAAAGGACACAGTCCCATCTCTTCCAGAGAGGCTGGATTGCCAGCAAATCACAGAGCAATGAACCCCTCCTGCCCACTGTTTACTCATAAGGACTTACGATCATCTGTATCGACTTTTTCCTCATTTGTTGAAAGCTGAGATTCATACTTGGACAACTGCTTCTTAATTTCCACATCATCATCATTTTCAGGTTTTTTTTGATTCTAAAGGAGCAAGGGAAAGCAATGTTTTAAAATAGTCAATCTGCTTATGTGTACAGCTTTAAATAAAAAGGTAAGTAAAAGATACAGAAAAAGAAAACAAAGTAACAGTCCTCCATTGGAATAAAAGCCAGTTAAGGGCAGAGCCTATACTTATTAGCATAGCACCAGGCAGTATGTCAAAAAGGTCAAGAATCAATACCTCAGTAAGATGAGATGTAGAGAAATCACACATGAATCTTCCCAAATGCCCCCAAGTCTTATGCAAGTAGCACAGCATCCCTGGGAGCCTGTTAGAAATGCACTCTAGGCCACACCACAGACCTAATGCATCCGAATGGGGGTTTTATCTGCTCCCTGGGTGACTCATACACACATTAAACTTGGAAAGCTCTACCTTAGCCTACCAATTTAGAACCAGCCACAGGCATTTCCTTCAGGCATTTAGTGATCTGCCACTAAGTGCTTCGTTGCCTCCATGCCTCTGTCTTCTGGACCTTGAAACCCCAAACTTCTCATACTTTTTGTAACCTAAAACTATACTTAGTTTTTTTAGTTATTAAAACTTTAATACTGTAATGGTGCAGTGGCTCATGCGTGTAATTCTAGCACTTTAAAGGGAGGCTAAGGTGGGAGAATTGCTTGAGCCCGGGAGTTCAAGACCAGCCTAGGCAACACAGCGAGACCTCCTTTCTACAAAAAATCAAAACATTAGCCAGGTGTGGTGGTGCACACCTGTAGTTCCAGCTACCCGAGAGGCTGAGGTAGAAGGATTGCCTGAGCCCAGGAGGTTGAGGCTGAGGTGAGCCATGGATGTGTTTACTGAACTCCAGCCTGGGTGACAGAGTGAGCCCCTGACTCAAACAAAACAAAACAAAACCAAGTCGGGCATGGTAGCTTATGCCTGTAATCTCAGCACTTTGGGAGGCTGAGGCAAGAGGATTGCCTGAGTCCAGGGATTCAAGACCAGCCTGGGCAACTTGGCGAGACCTCGTCTCTACAATAACTCAAAAAAATTAGCCAGGTGTGATGGCATGTGCCTGTGGTTCCAGCTACTTGGAAAGCCAAGGCGGAGGGATTGCTTGAGCCCAGCAGGTAGAAGCTGCGGTGGCTGTGAGCCATTGCACTCCAGCCTGGGCAGCAGAGTGAGACTCTGACTCAAAAAACAAAAAACCAAAAAATGAAAATACTTTTCCTTACTAAAACACCATTAATGCTTTTTCTTTTCAATCAAGTCTCTGTTAGTTAGCCTTGAATTTATCACTAGGTCATTTAACCATTCTGAATACCATGCTTGAGAGACTATCCCTATCTAAGTCCAAGCAAGCAAGCTTTATGTTGCCTAAAGGTGACTGGACAATGTGCCTGAGTATTATTATCTACTGATGTTGAGGGTAATATTTACAATGATGTAAATTATCACACAAACAACAGATTTCTTACTTGTAGTACCTTTAAATATGACCTAATCCCCACCAAACTTGAAATTTCATTCTAACAGTCTATGAGGTATCTATGCATCCTTAGGTTACACTTTTTTAGTCAAACACACAGATGAATCTTTATAATTACCCCCAACATAATGCTTCAATCAAATAAAGTAATTACATATTTGTAAAAGTAAATGAATTCAGTGTTCTTAAACCATTTTTGCTGATGCTTTATCTATCATTGGGCAATAACTTTAACCAATTCTTTCATTCTTCATTTCTTAAGTATTAAGGACCTATAATGTTCCCTATGCTAAGGGTTGCCAGTACAAAGTAAAACAAGACACGCCTAATCTCTGTTCTCATGGGATTTATCATCCATGGGGTGGGGAACACTTTACACAGATAATGATTATACAAATCCTTGCTTGTAATATTTGATACATTTTACAATGGAAAAACAGAGTGTATA
Organism: Tarsius wallacei; assembly: GCA_963574415.1. Classification (NCBI taxonomy): domain Eukaryota; kingdom Metazoa; phylum Chordata; class Mammalia; order Primates; family Tarsiidae; genus Tarsius; species Tarsius wallacei. The sequence goes on from CAUYQG010176560.1 coordinate 9,552, forward strand.
ATTAGACTGTATAATAACAAGACCTAAATAAGTTTCAGGGCAGCTCCCTTGGGAAAAAATATGACATTTATACCAAGACTCAGATAGACAGGAGTTTTGTGGGGGAAGGGTGGGAGAGGTAACATTCCAGGCAGGGAGAAGAGAGCCTGGGAGCAGGAAGGAATCAGCACCGTCCTGGAACTGAACGAAGTACAAAGTGTTTAGGGCCCTGTAAGTCAGAGGGGATGGCTGAAAGACACCAGGCAACACCAACTCTCCTGAGAACAGTGGGCTCTGTTCCCAAAGCAGTGGAAGTCACTGAAGGAAGGAGTTTAAGTAGTGATGGACAACCTCATCATATTTCCTTTTTTTATTTTTCAGACAGGGTCTCACTATGTTGCCCAGGCTGGTCTCAAACTCCTGTGCTCAAGCAATCCTCTCACCTTGGCCTCCCAAAGGGCTGGGATTGCAGGTATGAGCCACTGCGCCCAGCGCATATTTTCATTTAAACAAGTCATTGCCTGCCCTGTGAAACTGGATTGGGAAACAAGGCAATGAAAATAATGTGGGTAGTTCAATGAGGAGGCAATTGCTGTCACTCAGGTGGGCAATGACCATGGTTTGGACTAGAACGGTAGCAAGGAAGACGGAGACAAACTGAAAGATCATGGACATATTTAATCAAGCTTGGTTAGCTTTGAGGAGAGGAGGAGGTCATGGAGGAATCTCTGGCTTCCAGAATGAGCCCTAACCCTCACTGGTAGAAAGCAAGCTGGAAAGCTTGAAGTCAAACTATCAGAAGGTTCTCACTCTCTGTATCAAGTATGAAATGTAACCCCAATGCGGATGTAAAGAGTTCAGACTGACATAGTATAGCAGTTGACCTAAAATTATGCTATACAGCATCTCCTGGGGTGCAGGGCAGATCTCAAGGAAAATGCTATGGGAAATGCCCTGTATGGGCCTGAACTCACAATATCATGAATAGTTCTTTCTTTCTGAGACAGTTAAAGGAGTTATTAAGAAACACTAAGATCTGGGTGCCTTTAACAAAAGTAAAACTCAACATATTCCAAAAAGGGATGAGATCATGTAACATTTGCCAAACTCCCCTGGGAAGTTTTCGTCTAGAAATTATGCTTGCTTGCTGCTTCAGGTTCCTTATACATGCAGTATTTATCAATCATGTATTATGTGTTAGACCAATATTTTAATTGGGAATTGGGGTTGGCAGGGTAAAAAGGAACTATTAAGACATCTGGGAAAAAAATAATTCTAATCTAGGCATTGGAGAGAGCAATAAACAAGACAGAGAGGTGCTGACTTTTAGGAGCTTACATTCCAGCAGACACTTTTTTTTTGAGTTGGAGTATCACTGTCGTCCAGGCTGGAGCGCAGTGGTACACTCATGGCAACTGCTGGGCCCAGGCGATCCTTCCACCTCAGCCTTCCAAGTAGCTGGAACTACAGGTGCAAGCTACCATGCCCCATTAATTTTTTTGATTTACTGTAGAGATGAAGTCTCACCAAGTTGCCCAGGTTGGTTTCAAACCCTGGGCTCAGGCAATCTTCTTGCCTCCGCAAGTGCTGGGATTATAGGCATAAGCCACCATGCCCAGCTAGCAGACATATTAAAGCGAAGATCATCAAACTTCTTTGACTATAACCCACAGTGATATATGCAATGTATATATAGTGATACAACATTACGTACTGTAATATTACTGCTGCATTTAAAAACATTGGTTATTACACAAATTGAGTTTATAACTCACTACTAATCTAGAGATGAAACGTAGAGTTGGAAAAAAAAACTCACCTTTTTAATATTAGATAAATAGCCTATTTCTTAAAGTCCCAGGTTAGAGAGTACCAGGTTAAATGTTAAATTCTTTAAGCAAAATTTGAAAACTAAGTTGAAATTAGAATGTTAAATAACTTACGGCATTTGAACCAAAACCACTGTTCAATAGCAACAAATCAACCAGTCTCCAAGCACCCCTAAAACAAAAAATGATCTTTTTGTTCTGAAAGGTAAGAATAATTCCAGAGGACATAAAAAAGATGTGAGCTCAAACCAGTCCAAGTGAAACACACAAAACAATAAGGACATGGAAGATGACTTCCTAGATTAAGAATGAATAAACTGGCCGGGTACGGTGGCTCATGCCTGTAATTCCAGCATTTTGGGAGGTGGAGGCGGAAGGACTGCTTGAGCCTACGGGTTCGAAACCAGCCTGAGCAGCATGGTGAGACCTCGTCTCTATAATAGATCAAAAAATTAGTCGGGTGTGATGGTGCATGCCTGTGGTTCCAGCCACTTGGAAGACTAAGGCGGAAAGATCACCTGATCCTAGCAGGTCAAGGCTGCAGTGGCTGTGAGTGTGCCACTGCACTCCAGCCTGGGTGACAGAGTGAGACTCCAACTAAAAAAAAAAAAAAAAAAAAGAAAAGAAAAAG